>JAGDQP010048696.1:0-14687 GCA_022664845.1 Lepisma saccharinum
CCGTTTGAGCTAGAGATACGAAATTTGGCATAAAGGTGCATTATGACGAGTAGCTTAGGGAAATATCACAACATTTGGAAAAAGTCGCCATCTTAGATCCAAAATGACCGCCCAAAATCCCATTTTGCACACCGTTTGAGCTGGATAAATGAAATTTTACTTGAAGTTGTACTATCACAAGTAGGTCACGACAAAATAAGAAAACTTTCAAAAAGTCGTCAACTTGGATCCAAAATGGCCGCCCCAAAAACCCAATTTCCAAATCATTGAAGGTAGAGAAACGAAATTTTCAATGAAGGTGTATGACCAAGAGTAGGTTACAATAAATGGGGCAAATCTTCCCTTTGGGGGCGCAGCCAACCGTGGGAGGGTGAAGATGTACTCCGTGGTGGTGTAGTGCTGCAGGGAGATTTTGGTTAAGATAAAGGAGGCGCATCCTCTCAAAAGCACTGAAGTTGGGGGGCGAGCCCTGGCTCCCAACGAAACTTTGAAATCTATCTCAGCCTGTAGGTCTACCGAAAGGGATTTTTTTTACTTAACATTGTACCTAAAAAAAATCGATTTTGGCTCCAAATTGGAACAGCTGTATCTCGACAACGAATCGAAATTTGACAAATGATAAAGATACATTTTTTTCTTGTTTTGATCTCAATAATGCATCTGCAAAGTTTGGCTGTCGAATTCTTTTTATGTGCTCCAAACTGTAACAAAAGTCAAATTTGGATATATATATATATATATATATATAAATATGGATATATTTTAAATCACAGTTCTGCATGTGGGCAGCTAGTTTTTACGTATGTTGAATAACGTTAAGATCTCTTTCCAATGATTATAAACTTTCCTGCTTTCGAAGCGCACTTCTTGATAGTATCTCATGTAAATACTTGTGCTAAGGGTCAACATTTTGAGACCAGATATAGTCAACGGTCTTTCTCTGGTCAAGTGAGGTACCTATGCGAGAGTTGTTGGTGCAGCGGTTTTATTAGTATAGTGGACAGAAAGACCTAATTTGAGTTTTGTACATTAAAGTAAAATAAAAAAATGTTTTGTTCCCAATATGTTGATTCTCTTGTTCTGTAAAATTATTTATTATTCATTGATATCTTTCTTCTTTTAAGTAGGTGGTTTGTAATGGTAGTTATTTGTAAGTTTACGGTGCTATTTCGATGTGATGTTTCGTTCTTTTTCTGGAAGTGGGTGCTTGAACATACCGTTGTGAGTGTAATCCACACATGTCTAGAGCTTATTCGATTGACAGATCACAAATGAGACTTTGTAAAATGGCTTCGAAATGTTATTTGTATTTATTCTGATCCGTCACATCCAGTATAAAGCTACGTGTCTTGAAATCAATCTTACTTATTTTCCATCCTGTTGGAAACTACATATTACAAAGCGTTATCAAAAGATACGGTTCAGCTTCGTATGTTCAACTTACAGAAGCGAATGGCAAGTAATTTGGAAAAATGATGTAAGACGTTGTTAATGTATTGAAATTTGAGACTACTTCGTGTGCCTGGGAGCAGTATTGTAATAATCCTTGCAGCTAAACAAAGTGCCCTTTACTACCAGTGTACTACGACGTAAAACGTAAAACGGAAACAGGGAAAATTTAAGTTGCGCTGTCGAAGATGATAAACTGAACGAATTGGATCCTACCTTATTTCGCATTTGTGTATAGTTTTGTACTATTCAACAAAATTTGAGTGAACTCATGATTCACATGGAAGTACTTAGTATTCTTGTAACGTTAGACTTGAAATAGTAGTTTTGCATGCATTTCAAAAAGGCATTGTTGTATGTCGTCAATAAAGATGTCTTTTTATATCTCCCCAGAAATGCTAGAAAGCACTTCAGCAACACCACTTGACTATTCTTATATTGACTAGCACATTGTTCTCGTGCGTTGCACCATCAGCTGTCTCATTTTGTTATTCACATAGTCTGCCATTTCTGTGAATCAGTCAACAATTACTTCCTGCATAATGTAAACTATTTACCTTAAACCAACATACTTGCTCAAAATGACTTTTTAAAATGGAAGTAATAAATGAACTGTCGTTAGTCACAGAAAACAAAGAAGTGCACTTCACTATGGTATTTTTGCCAACGAAGGAAATAAGTGAATGAAGGTAATTCAATTTTAACGTTTACTTTGGAAGTTACGCTGCATTTTTTCCTTTCTCAGAAACAAGTGGCGAATGCTAAAATTGTTTTTTCCGCACTAGCCTTCTCATCTTGTAGCGGTTACATTCTTCGAATCCGCACTCGGAGACTCAAGGCTTGTTGCCCGCTATCGCGACCAAGGTTTTGTGTACAAAACGAGAATTATTACAAATGAGAACTTAGAAGTTATTAGAGAGTAAAACAATGGCACAATAATCACACCTACTGTGTTGCACCAAAAAGGAGAAACATATCAACATATTTTTTTTAAAACGGCATTTCATTGGCTTGCTAACCTAACCGTTGATTGTGTAGATAGAATATATTTAAATATTTTGGTACAAGTATTAATATATGTTCGTTCAAAAAGAGCAGCGTAGGGACTCTAGGGAGTAGGGTCTGTTTTTAAGCACTCCACGGTACACAAGCTGATGTATTGAGATAAAAGCGTTTTTCTTAGCTTGGCATGTAATCTGAGAATCCCAAATAATAAATAAACAAACCTTAAAGGCGTTAGATCAAGGTCAGGCGAGATTTCCAATAATATCTTAATTAAACTAACCCTAAAACGATAGGTCGTTGGTAGGTCGTTTTAAGAGGCACTCGGTTCCCGCCAAAAATCTTTTTCCTACTCATATTCATAAATTTCCTTATTGTTGTCTTCCCTTTATCCTAATCTACCATGGGCAGAAACAAAAGAGGAAAAAGTAGCAGAGAAAGTAGTTTACCTCCAAATATTGACGAAACTCATCAGAAACATGTCAATGAACAGGACACAAGAGCCAAGAAGCTATCTGCAACAAGAGACGATTTTCTGAAAAAGAACAATCCGAAACAAGAAACCCCAAGGAGGAAGAAGAAGGTTGATAGCGGAAGGGGATGTTTACATCAACTTAGAGAAGAGGAAGAGGATCATGAAATCCCACAAAGAAAAAATACAGGACCTGAAAATCCAACAGAATTAGAAACAAATGAAGTTGAAGGAAACCCAAATTTTCCTCATTTCTCTCCTTCTAATGTACCTAAAACCTCAAATCCAGACAAAAATTATTCTGAAAAATCAACTGCAAAACAGTCCCAGTCGTCCGAATGGTAGAAGTAGCTACCTTCCTCAAAAAATATTCAGGGTTAACAAAAGCATTATTTATGAACCACCCCAAAAAGAAGACACGGCTCCAATCTCCAGTAAGACAGATCACACTGAACGTGTGTCTAATGAAAGTGCAAATGAGACAGAAAGTTGTTCTAAGCAAAGATCTGGAGAAAAGATTGATCTAATTTTGAGAGAATTTCTGAATAATATAACTAAATGGGTATACACAGTTTTGACATTGGGCATTCCACAGGATAAGGACTCTCTACATAGAATCTCCAATGTCATTAATACAGCATCTGAGGAGATATTTCAATTCAGAATGAATATACCTCAGTCAACTGATGGACATCTCTACGTTGGGCAGCAACCCTTCACCAAGTATAAGAAGACAAACATACAAAAGTAAAGCTTAGAAAGAGAACTCACAAAGAACAAACTAATTACAATTCACAGATGACAACAAAGCAAAATTAATTAATGGCCAAAATATAACATCTAAATCTCTTTAAACTTATAGCGCGCTCGTCACTCTTATAAGGAATGGGGAAGAAATTGTCACATTTTATCCTAATTCGTGTATACCTTCAATAACATATTCCTTCTTTTTCCTTAATATTCTATATTGTCTCCTTACCTCACCTAACACTATAAACTAAACAAATTAAATCTAAATTTAAATACAAAACCCACCATATATAACATAGCTTGAGTAGTAATAAGGCTCTTGAGCACTTTTGGTGCATTTATTGTGCAATTTTCGTGCCTTTTTTGTGCAGCTAAATTACAAAAGAACAGCTAATTATTCAAATTGAGTTATAGGCAGGACTTTAGTCCAGAAATCAAAACAAACCATGCAGTTAGGGATAATGTGTCTTTACGGACATCCGATTCTCCTTGATCCAATCAACATATTAATTAATGCTCATAAATTTTATAAACAATCAAAAGGACGAAAGTGGCTTAGAATAGCCAGAGGTCCAGCCCTGGTGACCCCTGTGGGCTCATGGCAAAAAGTGGCCCTGCGGACCATTGACATTTCCGGCGGTATTAATATAACAATAAACTAAGTATATTGACCGAGAATGAGATTCATGGTCAACTTCTTGGTTTTGTGAGTCGAAAAATCGAAGCAACCTTTAATGTAGAAAGGTTAAGTAAATTATTTAGTGATTGCAGTTAGTAAGTAAACGTCGTATTACTATTAATTGGGGACAGTTAGAATAGAATCCTACAATCTAGAAGAGTAATGCACTTAACAGAAAAATAGTATGGTATAAAAAAATATTCTAAATTGTTTCATTTAACTGAAAAACTATTCAGATGTCTAGAAATACTTTGTTGGTGGTAAATGTTCCACAAAAACATGCAAATGTATCCTTCAAAGTGAGACTGATAGCTTCAGTCAAATGTTTGAAAGTTGCAAGTTATTGTGGCTCTTTTCATGGAAGGCAAAGACTACTTCCCACCAAACTAAGGTTTCATCAAGTTGCAAGAGGGGGAATTATGAGCACTCTTTGGGCTACGCCTACCCCAAGAGGAAAATACATATTTTTAAATCAACTTGCATGTGGCTGAGTTGAGTAAGACAGAAGTAAACTCTTCTTATTTTCCATTTTCTGCATTTTCTGCAGCTCAACAAGTCATAACAGTAAGAAAATTGTCTAGCAGTAGGGAAACTTGTTTCGGTTCTGCTTCACAAGCCTCTTCCGTTTTGTACTTATTAGTAACCGTTTTATACACAAGGTCAGTGGATTTTATAGTTACTCGTGGAGTACTTAGCTTTCACCGAATAGCAGTAACAATTGAATCTGGTGTGTGACATGCAGTGTGCGAATTCAGATATCATCAGCTTCAGTCACTTGTGTATCATCCAAACTCGAAATTGACCATAGAATTCGTATGTCTTTTCCATGTGACACTACTAAACTTGTGAAATGTTTCATATGACGCCACTAACAACGTAACAAATGACTCCTCTATTTGTTAGATAATATTCGTGTAGTATGGTCTCCCTTTGTGCTGATGGAGACACAACGTTCATCCAAAAAATGGAGGCAGCTGAGCTGCATTCACTTTTGGGTTAATCTAAATCTAAATTCAGCCAGTTTTCGGTTGAACGTTTTACTTTCTGTAAAATTTTAAAATGCGTATATATATATATGAGACTGTTCCAACGTATTTCAGTCAAACAGAGCATTTTTTTAAATAGAAAAGAATAAAAGGTAATATTCCTTTACAATTAAAAATGAAAAAAAAAAACAGTAATTTGAACTTGTCAAGTTTCAATCCAGGGTCCACAAGCACACTGGTCAGACGCTCTTGCCACTTAGCTACGAATGCAGTTGGTGTTTCTGGCTTTCCGAGTGATATCTGTAGCTAGGGTTTTACTGCGAAGGAGGTTAATCATTAACAAGTTTTTGATTTTAGTACGAGGAATGTCTGGTGAAAGAAGGAGAGATACGTTTGTTCACAGTGTAAAGGTAATATAAACACTCAAAATGGCGGGGCGTTTAGTGACGAGCAAGTAACGTTACTCCTGTTACTGGATTATAGAATATCCAAACAAGGCTTAAACTTCATCCACAAAAGTACGTAACCTCAAAATTGCCTGTTTAGCTTACACTTCGATTAGAAAATGGCCGAGTTTTAAGCGTAACACAAGTTGAACGTTCACGGACAAATCACTTCGGCCAGTTTCAACCCATTTTCAGTTAACCTTAAGCTATTACAAAGAAAATGTTTAACTTTAAAATGGAGTTAATTTTACCAATCTTTCCACTAAAGAACTTACACTATATCCACGTTTAAGAGTAAATACAACAAAACGCTAATTTTCGACTTTATTTCTCCATAATGGAAATCACTATGAATCTCCATGGGATTCAAAAAGGAGCATGCATTCGCTTCTCAATTGTTAGACTTTGCGTAAACTGTTGAGTAGCTCCCCAGTTCGGATGACGATGCTGAGTTAAAGCAGAAATTAAGGGTCGCAACTGGTATCGAACGTGGGACTACTTGCACTGAAAGCAACAACGTTAACAACAGGATTAAGCAGGAGCCTTTTTCTTTTTGTTTTGTTTTGTAAATTGTTCGGGTATAAAGATTTCCTGTTTTCTTTATTCATAGTAAACTTGCTTCATAATTAAATACTCGATAATAAAAGGCAAAGCTAATAGAGTTTTGCATCTTTGTAGTTTTCCTTTGATTAGTCATTCAAAGATATAACGTAACGTAACAATAAACACTTTCACACACAGAAGTCGTCATTAACATTGTTACTTGACAATAGTTTAAAATATGAAACATTGCCCTCAAGTTGATGAGGAGGAAAGAGCTGGAATGAGAGTTTTGATGAGGATGAAAGAATGAGTTGAAAGAGGAAAGAGAGAGTACGCAGAGAGAAAAAAATTTGGTGAAGACAGAAGAAACATTGCTAAAAAAATGGAATTGAATGGAGCCCTCTAGGTATCATTGGCTTTCGTTTAAATCGAGTCTTGCATGGTTAGTGCAAGAGTCTTATTATAACTATTCCTTACTTCCGTTATGAAAGTCCACTGCCTCTATTCAGTCGACTCCCGGACTTTTCTCGCGATCCGGATTCAGCACCGAAAATCATGGAATTTCTACCGTAAATCGAACTTTGGACGACTTGGACTGAAGACATAAGCATTAACCACTACACTGTTAAAAAGGTTTATTAAAAAAAAAAAAAATCTTGAATTTGAGAACATTTTGGGCTCAGTCTGGCTCCGACTAAATTTTGCTCAATTTTGAACACGTGATGGTGCTCAAAAAATGAGTAAATATTTCTCGGATAATGAGAAAAAAGGTCTCAAACATGAGGTAAAACTACTCGAAAATGAGTTTAAATTTCAGCTCAAAAATGAGAAAAGTTGGGACTATTTTTCAGAAATGAGAAAAATATATTCAAAAGTGACGAAGCATATGCTGAAAATGTTGAGAACGTAATAACTCAAAAGAAAGCTCCGGAGCTACGAAAATAGTCAAAATTGAGAACATTTGTTTCAAAGTTTTGAGAGGGTTATGAGGGCTAAAAAAATGAGAAAATATTTATTCGGAATTGAGAGAAACATATTCACATTGTGAGAAGGAATTTATATTCAAAATGACGTTGTGAGCGAATGAAGATGAGAAAATATGTATTCAAAATTGTCCCAAGTATAACCTGTAGGGAAGTATAACACCTCTAACAAACAGTAGAGAGCTTTATCCGTGATCGCATCAGTGTTTCTCAGCTCCTTTCCGCAACCACAGAAAATCCCTCCACTACGTCTAACTATAGATAAACGCAGGCGGCAAAAGTAAAAATATTTATTGAGCAGAAGATAAGTATAAATACATCCTGCATATATTTATATTCTTGTTGTACGTATCCATCTGCGGTATATGTTATTTTACAACTCTCCATTGTGTTTGTTCAGTCGCTTTAATCTGCATAACGAATCATAATTAAACATATTTAAATCGTGTGTCAATAATACAACACAAAAAACAACAATTTAGCATAATACAAAGCAGTTACTCACTTCAACTTTGCACCATTAAAAGTAGAGACATCTATTGACACACGCGGGAAATGCAACAGGCAACAATATGTTATGAAACTCATTCACCTTCATTAGAAGTTTATTACTACCACAACAGGGAAACACACTTTATAATCTTACGAAAAATAAATCTTAGGAACCAGAAGATTTAAACTTAATTCCTGATAGTATGTTTTGTTTTTGCCGCGATCACGCCCGCGTATGAATATTACATGCAGTCGCAGTGATACAGATTGGACTGTCCAACAGAATTTAGTTCTTGTTGTATGTTTGCGATCATTGCACTTGTTTACGATATTCTTTAACAACGCTCGCCAGACAATAAACTATGTCTACAGATTTCATTTAATTATCTCGCAGGATTGTAATATTACCTTTCCAGAAACACACAGTTTGAATAATTCCATCAGCTCAAATTTGAAAAGTACGCCTTAGCTCGTATTTGAGAATTACCATTCTCAAATTTTAATTTTTGAGAATATTTTTTCTCATTTTCAAGTAAAATTTACTCGACTTTTTTGAGTAGGAAAATTTATTCATTTCTGAGAAAATCATTTTTAACAGTGTAGGATAAGCTAGGTCTTTCACTACCTTTTCGTGGTCAGAAGAAGGACTCATACAAATTTTGGTGCAGGAACTAAAAGGTTAATTTGTAAACTCAAAATATATGTGTTATTTACTACAGGAAATATTGCTCACCTCTGTATATATTGGGATTAGCTATATTCTAGAACCTTTCCCTGGTCAAGTGAAGGACCATAGAAAATTTGGTGCTGTTTTAGTAATTACATTATATTTTGAAATTACAAAATAAAATAAAATTATAGAAAACACAATAGCAATTGTTAGAGTAGTGAACCATCCACGTGGCTCTGTTGTAAGAATATATTTGCATTAATTTTTATGTGCTACGTAGTAATTGTGTTTATATTCTTATCTTCATATGAGCATCTGTTCACTGTACCAACAGTAGTTTTTATGTGCAATAAACTCGTTCATTAACTTTCATTACAACTTCTTCCTCTCCTAATTGGTTATACGGCAGCACATAGTAATTTTATCACTAGAGGTATTTTCCTACCTGTTTTCTTACACACATATGTATATATGTGTGTGAAGGTGTGAAGTTGTGTCCGAGCTTAGCATATTTCTTCATTGTTTTCCTTTGAGCACACACATCTTTGTGTGTGTGTGTTTGTACGAAGGAGACAATAAGTATGAGTGAGACAACCGGCCGCTGTTGTTATGGTTAAAAAGACAATGATACAGTCATATGAGTAATTGAAAAGTGACGTTGAAAGTAAAAACAACGCAGTTAGAACAGAAGCAAGAAGGATTTGTGTTCTTAAATTGTAAAATTATTTAATACCTTAGGTGTAATAACTATGAGAAAGAAACTGCAAAGGAAAGAATTCATAATGTTTATTGACTTTTTCTCTCTCTCTCTCTGTCAAATGTCTTTCTTTGATAAACTTATGTATGCTTCTGTTAATAGTGAGTTGATTGTTCTGTCTGCTTTCCTGTTTTTCTGTGCTATCCCAATACTATACTATATGTTTGAAATTGTATCTTCATGTTCTTTTATTTTCTATTTACTTAGCACGTTAGGTCTTCATTACCCTGTCTTACGCTTGATGCCTTACAGTTAAGAGATCCGGCGTTCTATTTCCAGTCAAGGTAAAGTGGAATATACTTGAAAGTATCAGAAAAAGTATAATCTTTGACAACTTTAAACATATTTTAGTTCCTTACCGTTACAAGCCCATGTATTTGTAAAATATCAGGAGCTTGTAGAATATTCTGTTGTGGTATCCTACGTTCCTGTCTAGTTCCATCGATCAGTAGCAAGAAAATGAGGGTTAAAGTTGTAAAAAAAACTTTATTTTTATGTGGGCTAGTCTAGTAACTTTGGACTTCGGCCCGTCACGATTCGCTCCTTAGCTATGAAAATCCACACCCATTTCCCTTCCGGGACTCGAACTTGGGACCTTCGAGCCATTGGCCTACCGCCGCAGGCCGAACGGCCACCCTGCCGGCGGTTAAAGTTGTGGTAATGTGGTGTGTTGATAATGGATATTTTTAGTTTCTGAATTGCTTTTTTCATATATTTTTTGAATTATGAATATGTATCTTAGTACTGTTTATATTTATATATAATGTGTATGCATATAAAAATAGTACGTACTTTTTTTAGTATATAATTACCCGAGCTGTGGTAATTGCTTTTCACTTTAAAGTTCATTTTTAAAAGTACTTTTATAGTTAATTTTATTTTCCACCAACGCACTTTTTAAGACTATTTTTTTTAAAGTTTATTATTATTATTATTATTATTTGAAGTGTGTTAAAAATAACGTTTCGTTCTTGAAACTGTGTTTGAAGGTATACAACTCTTTTACTATTATTTGTTATTTAGGCTGTCTATCTTCAGGAAATTGTATCAATAGTTATTCACTAAAAAGTGGGTTTTACTCCTTTCTCTATATTTTTTTCAATATGCACCTTTTTAATATACGTACTAAAGGAGACCCGAACATCCTTCCACAAAACGCAGAAAGTATAATAAAAATGGGTATAGCCATTCAAAAATTATACCTGGGCAAATATATATGTAAACACTCACGCGGGTGAACGGGAACTCTTTTGTGAATTCGGTTAAAACTGACATTATTGCTAGAGATTAATTAGAGGACACATTTTCCATAGCTTGTGTTATTTGAGAGGTTTTTTCAACCATAGGGCTTGGATAAACGATAGAGTTCCAGACACAATTAAAAAATCTCACACAACCAGAGAAGATGGGAAAAATCTTTGTTAATTATTACGGAATGTATATTTTATCACTCTGAGCATGCATGCAGAAACACACACACACACACATGCATATATACATTTTTTTCTCTCGATTTCAATGTCATTGAACGTCCTTGGCTTCAGGGAAAGACGAGGTAGAAAGAAATACGTTTGTGGTTATCCACCTGCTGTGCTTTGGATTACTTAAGTTCAAAAACCTGGACACTTTTTCTCTCTTTTTTTATTCGGCACAACTAGTAAACCTATGAGTTGACACTAATGTGCTTTGACTACACCTTTTGAAAACATGATTAGCAGCCGAAAGATCCTGAATATAGGCTTTTTCCAGATTGCAGATATCTTTCCTCTGTCATTGAATGAATAAAGTGACGGACTCTTCGTAAGTGTGAGAGAGTATTACACGAAGGACGAGAAACGCCACAAAATGATGTATATGAAAAACAAGTTCTGTGCGAAGAGAATGATGCTCTCGACATATTTTAAGTTTTTTTCTTGGTTTAAGATCTTATTTTATCGCAAACTGGACACTGCTACCCTGTGAATGATTTATAACTATCCATTAGAATATGTAGACTCTGAATTAGAAAGAAGAATTTATTATGTGAGTGCACTTTTTGCGTCTTGTATAGTATTGCTTCGTCACGCTATCTTGTGTTGGGTCTAGGTTGCCACAGAGTGTGCATGTATATGTAGTCAGTGATTAAATCGTATTAATTTAGCAACAAAAGAAGCTCGAAAGAGATAAATTAATTGTTTTATATGGCCTTTGATACTGTTTGTATGATGATACAACTTCCCATTGTTGTGAGCAGAGATGAAAAATGACCAACAATCTTTTTTAGAAAAGAAATGTTAATGGACTGTCCTTCGTAATGTATTTTGTTGTTGTTATGAATTTATTTTAAATTATTTTTCATTATTATTGTATATGACTGAAGCTTTTCAAACACTATTAGTCCCACCAAGTGAATACTTGGGTAGTATGTGCAGTACAGGCCATAGCCAGTACCTTTCTCGTGC
Organism: Lepisma saccharinum; assembly: GCA_022664845.1. NCBI lineage: Eukaryota > Metazoa > Arthropoda > Insecta > Zygentoma > Lepismatidae > Lepisma > Lepisma saccharinum. The sequence goes on from JAGDQP010048696.1 coordinate 11,671, forward strand.
CTCTTCCCGAAAGTTATGATTGCCGAATGATGTCGCTGATTATATTTTAAACAGGTTTACAAGTGCATCATGAATGCCCATACAAGTAATATGAGATGAAATTAATAAAATTCCAGGAACTTGAGCACAGGAAAATATTATTATATTTTATGTTTGAATTAACGTCCTAAACGAACTGGTGACCTTCAGTGAACGGGGCCTACAGTTTTTGGTCAAGTGAGTTCCGAAGCTCTGCGTTCAATGGACTTCCCCCCTCCCTTCCACTGATCTTGAAGCCGGGAACACATATTCAATAAGGGAGGGTACTAACTGGAGTTTATATATATATATATACACTTGTTTATATATCCCTTGTTTATATATCCCTTGTTTTCTGCTTACAAGGGATCTTGCCAATTTGTGAGCATTTCGTCATAATCGAGACTCAAAGAAAGAGTTGCAAATTAAACGAAAGCTTTCGATGAGGTTATTCGATCTGCAATAATTGCTATACCCTTGGGGGTTTGAAAAAGTCGATAATTGGCATATTAAGGAACGCTGAAAATGTCTTATCCTGAGGAACACAGCCGATATTGTTAAAACTTGGTAAACAGAGATAGGTGTGACCTAATATACAACTTATAAGATGTAGGTGGTAACGGAGGCAAGGTTACGTACAAGGAATCGCAGAACACTTCATTATCGATACATTGTGGAATCTCCTATTACTACGACGTTTCATATTACTACCTGAAACAGATACTCCCACAACGCAACATATTATGAGTATTTGACACTCTTGATTCCTTTAGCACCAAAACTTTATCATTTTTATTGGGGACACATTATTTCTATTTAAATTTAATGCCATCGAATATGTCTTTTCTGGGTGGGATATTTTCAATGGCTGTTAGTGATGCAGTCATTGATTTTTCTCTTCAAAATTCTTAGGGGGTATAGCAATTAAGTACCGTACTATTTTCTGGCACTTGTAATTGAGTCATTTCAACGTGTTAGTCATCACGAAATAAATCAAATGAAATTAAAATACACTATTGGGTTGGTGCGAATGAAACGGTCGTTTTGATGCCTGGTGAAATGCACCTCAGCAGCACAACACACTGGGTCGCGTCTAACGTCACTAACTCTGTATACGTCCAGCAAACAGGCTGGGGTACCCATACAGTCAGGAGGCAGTGTGTTGTTGAACAAGGTCGTATGAAAGTGCATCATGAAGAACACGCAGTGGCAAGTGATTGTTTTTATGAGCTCAAACTGGAGCATTCTGCTTAGCAAGCAAAAACGTTAACAGTACATTTGGGACAGGAATGGTGAATGAACACACCATTCACCGTTGGTTTGTCAAATTTCGTTCCGGTGACACAACATTGCAAAATGATCCTCGTGGGCACCGATCAACGTCATGTTCGGATGATCTGCTAAGGAAGACCGTGGAAGTGAACCAATGGGAAAGTTTTCATGCCATTGCAGACGAGTTAGGCATACTCCATACCACTGTCAGGCAGAGGCTCCGTGCGATGGGTAAGGTGATAACTTTGGACTCATGAGTGCCACATGAGTTGACGCCGGCCAACAATCGCCATCTGGAGGTGCGCAGTTCTCTGCGTGTAAGGAATAAGCAGGAAGGTTTCCTGTATCGGATTGTCACTTCAGATGAAAAATGGATCTGCTCGTAAACGGCCAGGACAATTGTTGGATCGTAATCAACATCCAGGACGGTGTTCCTAACCACCTCTCCGTGCACAGAGGGGTTTGCTGGTGTTACGGTGGTCTGTGGTGGGAGTGATTCGTCATGTCTTTCTCAGGCGAGGTTAAACCATCACTGCAGATCGTTACAGTGCTGATCACAATGAAATGCACCGCAAACTTGCCCGCAAGCATGCAGCAATTATCAATAGACATGATGTTCTCATGTTGCGTCATAAGGCTCGCCCACACGTCGCGCAAAGAACGATGCAGGCTTTCCTTGAGTTGCAGTATGAAACCCTTCCTGACCCACCTTATTCCCTCGATCTCTCTCCCACTGACTACTCTTTCGGCATCTCGATCACTTCTTGTAGGGAAGACCTTCCCTGATGATCGAGCGGCCCAACATGCAGTTGAGGATTTCTTCGCATCGCAGACTCCATACTTCTTTCTCCACGGATTCCAATAATTGGCTTAGCGATGAGAACAGTGTGTGGCTGCAGACGGCGACGACTTTGATTAACCAGGTAATGTACTTTTCATTCTTCTAGTCTTTGTGCATAACGCACCTGGGGCGGAAATTTCATTCGTACCAACCCAGTAATTACATCAATCAATATATTGCTCCAATGAAGGGATTAGAATGATTTTAGGGAAGATGCATAGCATTAACCTTGTGTGATTAAGGATAACTCTGTATAAATCTCAGTCAAAAAAACGCCGCCGCTGAGATCGAACCCAGGACCTACCGAACACGAATCCAACGCTCTACTACTAACTGAGCTATGGCTACTCGCTACATGTTCAATAGAATATATGCTGCACGTTGGATAACTTTTTTTTTCATTTCACACAAAACATTCATTTCTGCATTAAATTGGTGTATATTCCATTATCACATGAGAGAAATCTGCGCTTTCAAGCAGATGTCGTCAAGGTGAATATTGGAACAAATATTTTCTGAAGTGTTGGAAATACATCTAGTCTTGTTCATGTATTTTAGACATGAAGTTTCAAATTTTAATTTCACTATTATTGTCGTATATTTTAGTTATAATATATTAGGCATCTTCCCCCAACTGAGTGGGCATCTTACACTGGTATGTTGGGTAATATTCCTATTTTGATATGTTAGTCGGGCCGAAACGAGACGAGATTAGTGGAGAATGGAGACCGCATAATGAAGAACATCACGGACTGTACGACTCACCCGATGTTGTAAGATTAATCCGAACAAAAACACCAGAGGTGCAAAAAGTGGAGCCAAGTTCTTTAGCCCTAAAAAGGTGTGAAATGGGAGACGGATGAGCCAAGTTCCTTGGTGACAGCAT
>JAGDQP010048697.1:0-14687 GCA_022664845.1 Lepisma saccharinum
TATAAACGCATTAGGAAATTTAATAAAATTAGTGACCAAGGGCATGTGGAAGTTAGGTAAAGTCAGGTATAGTGTTTTCTTTTATAGCACACGCGACTGAATCGTGTTTTCTCAGACATTCGAAAATTTAACTTCTTGTTTTGAGACGCTAGTGGCCTTGTTCCCTTCTTCAAACTCACTAATATTTCCAAGACCAAATAAATCATTCTATAACTGGCTATCGTTCTTTTCCTCTACATTATGATGAGCGGGTATAAATTGAGGTGAGTTTTTAGTTAAAAAAAGTAATTTCGAATTTTTAGCGTTTGTTCACTTCTTCAAATTGCTGGTTCATTTTTTCTAAACTATGTCTGTAAATTTTATGGACTGTTCAATGTGCGTACTGTTTTCACTGCCTCAAAGGAAGAAAAAAAGTCTAATCGCAAGACTAGAGCTTTCCGTACCGAACCCGGGACCACTGAATCCCAAGGCCAATGCCTTACCCACTTTTTTACCATTTTATTAAATCTGAATTGGACTACAGAATCAGAATAAACAGAAAATATTACAAAAAACATTAAATGCAAATAAAGTTTAAAACAAATTAAACAATAACATTTCAAAATAACCTATTTAAAATGTAAATAAAATATAAACCATTTTAAAAATAAAAACTTTCGATAAACTGGTATCGAACCCAAGACCATTGCATTAAAACTCCAACGCCTTATCCATTACTCCACGTAACCAAGTATCACCAAATTCTTTCTGAGAGCTCTGTATATCAGTTCCTTACACAGGTAACAGACGCTACAAATTACATAGTGTTCACACATCATGGTTGTCCTCTCCGCAGACAATTCTCTCCTATTTTGTCCCGTTCTTCCAGCAGTTCTGTTTGTTTGGAAAACAGGAAACAACGTGTTTTACCATTGTATAGATGCGCCATCCCTTCCAGATATCAAATCCGGCATAAAGTAGGTTTTCATATTTTTGGCGTTTATTGCCTTCTTCAAACTGTAGATTCAATTCGTTTCCTTTAAGTCACTATGTCAACCAGATCCAAGTTAGTGGCTAAATATAAAACAGCCCGTGATTCGATAACTACAGTAAATTCAAGGAGTTTGCCCGAAGAGTTTGTATTGAATTTATTTTTAGTCAGGTCGGATGGAGAACACATCGGCCAGGGCCTTACTTAAGGTACCATCCCTGCTTTCGCCTGGAAAAACTGAGGAAAATCTTGGAAAACCTCAGTCAGGATGGTCCGCCGAAGGGTTCGAATCCGCTTGCCAATCCAGTCCTCAACGTTACCGCCTTTACCACGAGGAGGAATCACTGGAAAATGGTATCCAGGCACTACTTTATACAAATGTTTTGAACAATAAGTTGAACATTTAAAACTAGTTCGTCGACAAGAAAAAATTAAAATTGAAACATAAATTGCACGTATATGTCTGATTATTTCTGATGTTAATGGTAGGTATGCCTGCAATATTTACACCCTCTCTCTCAGCTAAGCTACGGAGTAATTTATGTATATTCTTAAGAAAACAGCTTGGTATGAGGTTTGGAGAAGAGATAAACACAAAAGATTAGAGTAGAAAATTATACCACATAGAATCTACAAGCAAGTAAACATCCCCGCATTTCTCTCTGGCTGCGATAAAGTTTCTAGATGTATCTTCTAACTGGATGCATTTTCTTAAAATCTTGATGTATTGAGGCTTCTGATTGTTTCGTTCTGCCATATTTCAGCTAAGAGAAATGCTGAATCCATCACAGATTTTCAGTTTAAGAAAATACGCTTATGATCTTAGAACCATCTACCGGTGAAGTATTAAACTTCTTCGAGGTCACGAAGAAATGCGTACCCATAATCCTGGCTAATTCTCTGTCTTAACTTAGCCTATCCAATCTGTGGTTAGTTAGCCTGTAATCGAGGACCTCATGTTGTAATAATCACGAACGAGACTAGCAGGTGTACAGTCACATTGTGATCGACGGCTCTCCTCAGTGCCGTAGAGTGCAAGGTAAGCTTTAGACGATTTTTGCAGGCATTGCACAGAGGCACATCACTCTTCATCCTCATCACATTAATTTTAGCGTGACGTAGACAGCATATTACTTAGCGCTTCTGGGGACTTTGGGCCTGATTTATCACATCATGACAGATCAAGACCAACATCTCCAGTACCGTTTACTAGCGCAGATACCAGGACCACCACAATATTTAACATTAGCAGAAAACAAAATAACATCGAAGAAGCATAATGCTCACCATCTCGCTCACCTCACACCGACAGCTCAGGACGTTAATCACCACCGCTAAAGAAGACATACACCATCAGTGAATCAGAATCAAACACGGAGCTTAGAATGGACATCAACGATCAAAAACAATTTCCGGAAATTCCTCCAAAGCATCCTTTCCTGCTGATGAATTTTGACGCAAATTCCTTAATCCAAAACTTCTCTTTCAACAATCCAATAAGTATCTCAGTGGAAACATAATCACTGGTACTATACCGACAAGAAACGGCATGATTATCCAATCAACTGATCCGGACATTGCCACGAAAATACGCCACCTACACAGCTTTGAAAACTTCGGTAAATCAGCCAACATAGCACTCTCACCAACAAACCACTGAAACAGGCACCTCCTCCGCGGAAACCACCAACCTCATCTCTAGTAATCCGCGGAGTTGAACTTACACTCACCGACGAAGTGATAGAATTTACACTCTCCTCCGAACTGAGACATGAAGGACACTCGATCATCAAATTCCTGCACATTAAAAAACGAACTAGAGGAGAGACATATATGATACGTTTACTCACAAATAATCAGGAAACCATAGATGATCCACTAGCCAATTCCGCATACATTTACAGGAAACGTTACCGTGACGATCCAAGGCATTCATCGCCACCACTACCGATACGATGTGAGAAATGTCAACACTACTACGCTTATATAACCGGTAAATGTAACCACGATGCTAAATGCAACTTTCTCACCGAACCTCACAACATAAAAACATGTATAAATATGCAGGAACCACCAAAATATACCACCTGTGGAGAGCCACACCCTCCCTTTAGTTATAAGTTCAAAGCTCGGCCTGCAGTCGAACCAACGAAAACAGGACTCACAGTACCGATACGTGTTCCGGAAAAACAACTTTAGCACAACACACCAATAGCATTAGTCTAGTAACCCATTACCATCGAATAATTTCTAAGATTTATTACAGTCAGCTTACAGAATATTCATCCATTGCAAAGACATCACATTCTTCAACAAATACAGTACGCAACCAGAACCACGCTCAACGTAAATTTTCAAGCAACATACTCAGGACCATATACTCACTTTTACTCTCATATATTTGAAACTGAAGTGTAGAACGTCAAGCAAGGAACACCATCCATTTATTTTCACAATGCGTTTAGTATTTTTATTTCTTAACATTATATCTCGACCTCAACATAAACCATTATTTGAACACCTCCTCCGAGAAGAACACGTAAATGCCTTTGTTCTAAATGAAACACACCTTGCACTCAAACACACATGTAAAAGACCAGGCTATAGTATACTCATACAAGACAGTACCATCCTACCATTAAGAGCAACAACAACCTACAGCTTCGCGTCGCCAACATCAGATTAATTTGCCAAACTTAACGGAACATATCATTACAACATTGTATTTCAAACAACAACATCTAACTTAGCCATTAATCATCTCAGACGACATCCAGCAGACCGCATTGACTTCACTTCACCTCACCTACAGCCAAACACCGATCACCCACTTTCCGATCAGTCACTTAATCAATCAATTTACCAATCAATTCCGAAGAAATTATGCATGCCATCCATAAATTTAACTCTGCACCAAGAATCGATCAAATCACATACCGCCACCTCAAGGAAACACTATACAACCTACTGAGCCTTCTGTCTACAATTTTCACCTTCATCCTTCGCACTGGCTATATCCCACTTCCCTGGAAAATCTCTAAAACACTTATGCTCCCTAAACCTAAGAAACCACCCAATACTGTATCCTCATATTGTCCAATCCAATTAACTTTTACCTTCAGCAAAACCCTTGAAAAAATCGTAGTACAATGGTTACATATCCAACTCAGCGGATATGAACTTCTACCTATTCATCAAGCTGGCTTCCGCCCATCATTCAGCATTAACGATCAACTCCTTAAGCTCACCAATATGATTACCAACCACTACAATACATCCAAGCCATGCTGTCTAGTGTTACTTGACTTCGAAAAAGATTTCGATAGTGCCTGGCATCAGGCATTAATCTACAAACTTCACGCTTTCCGTCTCCCAATCCTTATCTTAGATTCATATTTAATTTCCTCAGCAACCATCTGGCCTATATCACCATCAACAACACAATATCCCATCCAATCTTCCTCCATTGCGGGGTTCCATGAGGATCAACGCTTTCACCTCTGTTATACTTTCTCTTCGTAACTGATGTCCCACCTCTACCACCCAACAGCCATACATTTCAATACACTGATGATACTGCCTTCCTAGCCCATATCAACTCCATACAGCACATTAATCACACATTCAACGAAGCCATTAATAGTTTCACATCATGGTGCAGTAAGTGGGGACTCGCCATTAATTCTCGCAAGACGCAGGCTATCGTTTTCATTCCTCCAAAAAGACGATCCCGAGTTCGAAGAAATCCACAACTACTTAACTTTGAAGAACTTCAAGAACCTATCCGTCCCTCTCATCAAGTAACAAAGCTTGGCATCATTTTCGACCATCATCTAACATGACGAACCCATCTACAAAAGATGATCACTAAAGCTATCAAAAGACAAATCTTCTAAAAAAGCCTTACTGGCACAAGCTGGAGACTAAAAGCATCAACTGTCATAAATACATACAAAGCATTCCTTAGACCTGAATTGACTTACGGTTTCACCGTATGGATACCAACTAACCACAAAATATATAAACAAACTTCAAATACTCGAGCGACATGCTCTCATAATCGCCTATCGCATGAAACTACCCAGTCCACCAAACGAACTTTATGAACGCATCACCTTTCCTTAACTGCTACTCCACCTAGAAAGGTTACGTCTGAAATACATAAGCCAACGATAAGAAAACAATCATCTACTACTTCACGATATTATTCAGAACCACGATACATATCCAACACGTACTACCTACATTCCAAAACCTCTATCACTACTATTCTCGTTATATTACTATACATTGCCACCAAACCATCCAGATTGCGCTTAGATTTCAGCGTATCACTCACCAGACACCCCTCACCAACCAGCACCATCATTTATTGCACAATAATCATCAAATACTAACAGGAATGCACTTGTCTCCATCAATGTAGAACAACCCCTGAACATGAAGACTCACCCGCATTCGACTTTATTGTTTTCAATGTGCTGTGATGTACGAGTATAAAGGTAAATGCACATCACTTTTAATTCGCATTATCATGATCTATATACCACCTACAATATGAATATGATTATGAGCATAAGTTCATAATGCCCTCTATGAATAAATAAAGTATTACGATTAAAGTAATAACCCATAGCCCATGTTCCTTATGCAAACTCCCACAATCCTATATTCTTCTTTCCAAATAGAAGGTGTAGCCTTCAGACGGTGCTAGCAGTGGTTAGCAAGAACATCCACTGAATGAAATGTAAACCAGGATGTGCTCAACCTAGTAAAAAACGAGTATTGGTCTCGCCGACCAATTAAAATAAACAGCACTTTTTGAAATGTGTAATGTACTTATCAGAGCTTTTTAAATTAACTAATACAATTTTATGCCACCCTTAGCCTTATTTTTTCACAAGGGTAAGTATGTTAATACGTAAATATATGAGTGGGTAAGTAAATAAGTATGTGACTACGTAAGTAATAATGTGAATAGATAAGTATTTATGTAAATAGATTGTATATGAGTGGGTAAGTAAATAAGTATGTGAGTAGGTAAGTAATTATGTGAATAGATAAGTAAGTGGATATGTAATGATATTGTATATGAAAAAGTCAAAATTGGGTGATTAGAACGATCACCAGGATGTGCTCAACCTGGTAAAAAAACTAGTTTTGGTCTCACCGACCTATCAAAATAAGCAGGCACTCTTTGAAATGTAATTCTCTTATCAGAGCTGCTACCATAATCTAATTCAATATTAAGTATCCCTCTTTTTCATCACCCTCTTTTTATAATGACGAATAAACCATTGTCTCCTCTCGTTTCATCTGTTTGTTTATTCAGTTCGGCTATTCTTATTAATTTGTCCTGTTTAATGTTAATAAAATGTTTTTGAATCTACTTTTTACTTGCTCTCCTATCAATGTCCGCCTGACCTCAAATCCTCACTTGTACCCACGATATGATGTCAATGGTCTTGCGCTATCCTTTGCTCATCTCAGACAGAAATGAACCATTACGCAAGTGAGCCTCGCTACACCACCGCCATCTTGTTTTGCAATAGTTTACCTTCCAACATAGCACAAAATATTTAACCTTCACAAATTGAGGTCAGCTCAATCAAACATCTTACTTAACAGCACACTGTATGAATGACCACTATCACATGATGCGGATTTTCAAGTGGTCTTTTTCCTTCAACTTTCCAATCTTGAATTACGTCACCGCAACCACGAACAACCCCAATTTTGGAAGGTTGTTACAGACTGAATTACGTCATCACTCATCTTATTTTATCAATAGATGTTGAAACATCTACCAGCAATGAAGCTCAATGACCCCGTCACGTGGTGGCAATTTTTAGACACCTAGGTTTTGTAAGAATGTTACAGAGCGGATTACATCATCACTTTTCTCCCGCCAAGATTCACCCATGATCTTGTACAAACATCATTCAAAATCACCTCAAAGCTCACACGGTAGGTGTCAGGTGAAGGGAATTTCCAGGCGACATCAATGATTATATCATCACTTTTTTCCGCCAGAATTCACCCTTAATCTTGTACGAACAGCCTTAGGTGACGTCCGCATCTTGAAAATTCTTCTACGTGGCGCAACTCACTATTTTACCCTGTGAGTTATGCAGCCCGCAATATTCTTTCGAAGTGCCACAATTTCTACTGAGTCTACATACAACAGCATACGGATCGTCTTACTCCAGCTGAAACTGAGGACGCCCTATACACTACTTTCGAGCAACTTACAACCATACTTCAGCAAGCTTCAGACAAGTTCATAACGTCTCAAATACAACCTCATCACTCAAAGCTCCCGCCACAGTATCTAACTTTAATCGTTCGCTCTAGAGCATTCTTCAGGACTACCAACGTACACAAAATCCAGAATCCTTACGCCTACACAGACAATTACAGCACACAGTCCATAATTTCATCAAGGTATACAAACAGTGGATCCAAGCTTGTAATACACTACGAGATACCACACACTCAACCAAATATTGGAAACGGTTCAATACAACTACAGGCAAATACAGTATAACTACATATCCTTTAATACTCAATAGTGAAGGCCTTCACACCGACTTAGACAAAGCAAACACCTTCTCAGATTACTTTCAAGGAAGCTTTACCCCAACATTTTCATTTAACCCTTTTCGACATCATCCAGCAGACACACTCAAGCTTAACTCACCTCATATTCAACCTAAAACTTGTCACTCCAAACTTGATTCTCAGATAAATGAGGTATAGTTGTTTCATAATGTCAGTGATATTTCATCTTCCTTGAATTCAGCGCTCCAGAGATACTCTAATTCCATTCAAAAATCCTTCAACACACTTAAAATTACTATTTAAATTATCAGGAAAATAATGTCTAATAATGATAGTTGGGAATCTTTTTAAAACATGATAATGATATTGGCTCTTTTGCCCGAAGGCCCCTGAGCAAGGTAAACCGATGGTTTTCCATTGCTTTCCATCGAAAGAAGAGGACGTGACTCTTTGATTAAAAGGCAGAGTGTGTTACCACCTATTCCCGGGAATACGCGTGTCTAAATAATTTGGCGCAAATTACAGTTTTAATTTTCTGCACATTTAAAGGAGATTGGCGCTTTAGGTACCTAGGTGAAAATTTACCCATGATACGATCCTGGGTTAGAACCTGGATAAACCGGTCAGACAGAGACTGGTAAGTCATCCTAGAAGTGGTTCAGGACAATTCTAAATCAAACACTTCTTATAAAGCACAATCAGTATCCTCCGATATATACATCTTCTAGTATTGTGAAGAAATCCGGGGACAACATAGTAATTTTAACCTGACTCAAAGCTGAATCAAGCTTGCTTTGACAAGTGTGGTAATTTGATGCAGGTTTAACAAATCACGTTAGAAAGTTTTAAATAAGGTTGAATCGTACAGTCTAATTTACAAGAATCCAGAATGAAATTGCGTAAAAACCAAGAAAGTAAACACTTCTTAAAAAAAACTTTACCCTCAGTGAGAATCTATCGGAGGACCCAATGCGCACTAATCCGATACTGTAGTCATTAGACGGAATCGCACGATCAAGTTAGCTTAGCAAACGTTATTTATACTTAGTTCAACAGATCGCAAAAGACAGCTACAGCAAAAAGGGTGGGAGTTGGAGAATTTAACCTAGAGCAAGACAGACCTTCCCCATGGCGTCAGCGAGAGTGCAACGAAAAAAAATTAATAAAATGTCCATTTTGTCAAGCTTCCTCGCATAACTGTTCGTTCCAACAAGCTTGAGTTAGGTTATAGCTTACCAAGCTACTTACATCGTTCCAACCAGTTTATTTTATGCTTGTTTATTACGTTCAACAACTTATTAAGTTTGCCAAGCTCAAAGCAAATGACTGATAACTTTGTTTTAAGTTAGCATGCTATCTTAGTAGATATCAAAGTTAATAGAAGTTTGTAGCTCTTGTATCAAGTTAAATTTAATTAATTTTGAAAATTGTTAACTCATATGGAAATATATGTTAGAGAAATGTATCTTTTTTACATTTTGTTTTTTAATAACTTTCTTTATTACCTTTCATTCTCCAAAGAAATTAAAAATTGTATACAATATGTACTCATATGTTCTACAAGCTGTCTCTCTAACGATATATAGCAAGTTTCAATTTTAATTGCTTCTCTCTTAGAATTTTTTCTTTCTCCACCGGACTTAGATAGTTTTTTTTATGTTCATTTCTTTTATATTGGATTTTTTGTTCGTTTTGGAAATGAAATTTATTTAATAAAGTCTTTTGATATCGCTTTACCTATTCTGTTTCTATGAGTTCAATTTCCTTCGCGTTAAAAGGATAGTACTTATCAGAATAAACACAAGAAAGAAAAATTGGATAGCAATGCTGATGTGCTCTTACAAAACGCTACGGTTAAGTAGCATAGTACCAAACATTATACAATATGGCCGCTGTGATGTGATCAGATGTTTGTGGTTAAATCGAGAGTGTGCGATCAATGCCCTTCGAGATGACCTTTGATATCATTGTGAGATAGTGGAGATGAGTTTATTAATGTAAATTGGTGGTGTAGATGGTTACCTTGACGTCATCAAGCGAGTGTGGCTCAGTTGGCACGTAACGTAGAAACTGGTTTCAGATTTGAAGTCATGATTTCAATAACCATTGTGATATTAGAAGCCATTTATCAACAAAGCTAATTGAAGAAAACGAGCAGTATTTGCGAAAGAATACCTTTACAAGGATGTGATTAACTGGTGGTATGAAGTACTTTTTCGGACGAAAGCAAGTTCAGTATCTTCTGTACTGATGGAAAGATAATGGTGTGGAGAAGACCCAGTGCTGACTTAGAGAAACAAAGTCTCCAGCCTTCAGTGAAACATGTAGGGGTTAGCGTAATGGTATGAGGCTGCATGTCAGCTGCCGGAGTAGGTGAGTTGGTGTTCATCGAACAGTCTGTGGACAAACACATCTACTTTCAAATTCTCAAAGATAATTTGAAGAAGCGTTCAGAAAAACTGGGATATTAGATACAATTAAATTCTACCAAGATAACGACCCCAAACACACAGTTCATATTGTATAACTGTGGTTATTTTGCATTTGCCCAAAGGCTCTCCACACTCCTGCACAATCATCAGATATGAACCCCATTGAGCATTTGTGGGATAAATTAGAGAAATAAGTTAGGAAAACGAAAATAACTTCAAAAGGGTACCTGAAGGACATGCTTGAAAAGGAATGGGGCAAGATTACTTACGAATACACCAGGAAATTTGTGAACAGTATGCCAGATAGACTACGAGCAGTTATCAAACAGAAAAGACTTGTAATGGTGTGGAATCCCCGTTCCATGTTTTATTGTTTACCTTCAGTTAAATTCGAAAGACTATTTCTATTTTGAACTCTTAATTTTTGGACCGTCATTTATCCCTTTCAAGCAAAGGTGTGTGTTTTCGTTTTTATTTTATTTTTCTGTTCCTGGCGGATGACTTCTTTCTTCCCAGACTACTTTCGACGTATCTTCCTTTTGTTACTAATCCTCTCATTGCGTAATTAATGTAATTAGTTATTATTGGATTAGAAATAACGGGATGTGGTGATTAATTGGGCGAATCTTCCCGCCAGGATAAAACACTGTTCTTAATAATGATTAAAATTTTAATAAATAAATACAGTATATTGATTTTATAATTTTTAAACTTCTGTTAACTTTGCTTTCTTGTTACTTTTGAAAATGAGAGAATCAAAGTATTCACGGCCGGTAGGAAAATCTGACAGTCTTGGTTACTTCCGGCTGATCTTTTGTTTGGGAAGATTGGGGCGTGAGCCGTCTCCGTGTGTGCGTTGTAGGATATACTATATTGAAGATGATGTTTTAAAGTAGGCCCACCGACCGAAATTAATAGTTTTATTTTATCCATAAATCGACACCATAGTCAAGTCGGGGGTCTATCAGGCAAATTTATGTATTCTGAAGTATTAATGAAACTATAAATTTATGCCCGCCGATCCAGCTTAGCTGAAGAAATTTAATTGTCGTATGCTATTGCTTCAAGATAGAGCTATCAAAGGACATCTTGAAATCTTCATTATTTTGGTTTTCAAGATTCAAAATTTGTATTACTCTTCGTGGGATAAACTTTCGTTAGATTATTCTCTTCTGAGTGTCGTGAAACTTTGCAAAATTCAATATGTGTAAAAATTATTTTGAAATTTTCATTTTAGTGCAAAGTACAATTATTAATATGCAAGGCTAAGTTAGACACGGAGAGCATGGATCTGTCTGCGCTTTCGTGACATTGCGCCGTTGGGTAGTCAAAAACTGGAAACAAAAATTAATCTTGATTCACTTTTAATTTCTCTCATTTACTTGTCGTTTTTATTACTTTTGGAGATGTGCTTTAATCACTCAAAGTTTTGTGCGTTTAATTTTCTTACGAACAGCTCCCTTAACGTTATGCCCAGAGTGAATTTGGCTTTTATACTCTATGGTTGTATGCTTACGTTTCTCGTTCTTTTCGTTTCGGTATTCCGTCAGAATTCATTTATTAACCGGTAGATTCGTCAGATTTCCTACCTGACTGCGTAAAGTTAGGGGTAATAATATATATTACAGCAAGGAACAAAAATGTAACTTTCTTTTATACATGTGAAGAATAATTCCTATAACCCTTGCACTGCAAATTATTGTAAGAAAATGACAACCTGAAAGTATTATTAAAGTCACAATGCAAAAGTGCTTATAGTGGAGCAGGCCCCTGTACGAAATTGTAACGTGTTTTATGATTTTCTTTCGTATCTCTGTGCTCGTTATGCAAATTCAGTGGTTGACGTTTAGAAAATCAGAGCCATTAATCACATATTTCGAACATATGCTTTAAATTATGAATCGCTGCATCCGAGCTTGGATTCAATAAGTCACTTTCAATCTTGTGCATCGAAAATAGATATGTAAAGTTGATGTTAATACCGAAAACCTATAATTTTGTATTGATGTGAATTGAAATCGAATAATATTTTCCGAAATTGATTTAACACACTTTATACGACTGTCTGTGAATTTTAAGAACTGTTAATATCTTATCAGAAGTCGATATACTTTTTTTCCAAATTAAATATTGTATTTGTTGCTTTACCACATATGTTACTCTGTGTGTCCATGTTTTAAAAGAATTAACATTTCTTTTACAAAAATAAATAATACAATATTTTTTTCTTTGCTTTTGTTGAGATGCTTAGCTTTTAAGTAGTTAATTTGATACTTATAGTTTAAGCTATTTTCAGTAAAGGTCGAATTTGCAAGAAGTTTTCGATTTCTCAAATGCAAGTTTTCAATGTTATTCGTTGAGAGAAATCTAACGTTATAATTGTTTTCTACTTCCAGTTAGGGCACGTGGGTTATTTCTTTTATCTACATTATTCGCGTTTCTTATTTACATTCTTTATTAAAAAGTGTCTTTATGTACAGCAATTATTTCATAATAAACTACAGTGGCCTTAAACGACAGGAGTCCAATAGTCATCTACCACCAGATATTGATTGGTTTAAGGTTTCCGTTCGGAATGTGTACGTGATTTATTGACAGTTAATAGAATATATATTTCCTTGGTCGATGCTCGGCTCTGGTATCCTTGTCGCTCCGTTGAGCTTGATTTCCTCCTGTGTTGTCGATACTAGGAAATGTATGACTTTGAGGTTAGTGTTTTGCGAAAGCATTTGACGTGTGTATGCACCAGGTAGGTTCCATATGCATACATGTGGTTCCATTGTATTTAGGGAATAGGTGAAGTCTTAATTATAGGGAATAGGTGAGCCTCAAAGATAACTCTCTCTGGAAGTATACCAAAAATTTAACTAAAAAATTCATTAATGTACCATGTATACACGGTCAGAATGGTCTAGTTTACTCTGCTCAGGAAAAGGCAGATGCCATCGCTGACTCACTAGAAGATTCTTTCCAACCAAATCATGAGCTAGCCGACGATGCTCATGATAAAAAAGTAAAGAAAAAGGTTAATGAATTTGTAAGTTCGGTTCCAATTGGTGCTTTTCAAAAAGTTAAAATGTCTGAAATTATGCGAACCCTTAAATGGGCCAAGGGCCTAAAAGCACCGGGTCCTGACAAAATCCAGAATAATGTTTTAAAGCAACTCCCCAAAACTGCGCTTAAATATCTCAAGCACATAATTAATAACATGATTAAATTCAGTCATTTTCCTGCAGCATGGAAGCATGCTAAAATAATAACAATCCCTAAACCAAATAAGGACAGTAAATTTCCTCAAAATCATAGGCCCATCTGTCTCATTAACACAATGGCTAAAATAGCTGAAAGTGTGGTCTATAGGAGATTGAAGGAACACTTGTCTGAGAACGAAATAATTACTGCAGAGCAGTTTGGATTTAGACCCAAGCACTCAACTACTCATCAGTTGGTGCGGTTCATTGAATTTATCACAGACAAGTTTAACAAAAAACAAATAACAGGGGCGGCTCTCTTAGATGTTGAGAAAGCCTTTGACAGGTGCTGGTATCCCGGCATCATTTATAAGATGATTGAAGCTAATATCCCCCCTTACATTATCCACTTTATACGTTCTTACCTAAAAGACCGGACTTTCAACGTCTGGCACCAAAATAAAAATTCCTCCAATAGGAAAATCAAAGCAGGAGTCCCACAGGGATCCCTATTAGGACCAATCTTATTCACTCTTTATGTAAATGACATTCCGAGATGCCCTAAAACTGAACTAGCAATGTATGCAGATGACACGATAATTTACTCATCATCATTCCAACCTAACCAAGTAACTAAATACATACAAGATCATTTGAATATCCTTAGGCCATGGCTTAAGAAATGGAAAATTAAAGTCAACGCGAGTAAATGCGAAGCAATACAATTTACTAAAAGACGACGTAAGCCGGATAAGCAACTCGTGTTAAACAAAACAAAGATAAACTGGGTTAAGCAAGTTAAATACTTAGGTGTTACCTTAGATCGGTCACTAAATTTTGCAAAGCACACAAGAATACAAGCAGGCAAGGCACATGGGCGTCTGTTTCAACTTGCTGCATTGTTTAAGTCTCCTTCGCTTAACACGCCAAGTAAACTTATACTATACAAAATGCTCGTTCGACCTATTATAACTTATGCAGCCCCCCCTCATGGGCTCATGCAGCTAAATGCCATATCAACAGACTAAAAAGAGTGCAATATCGAGCCATGAGATTGATACTAGGAATTAATAGATTCGTTCCTGTAGCCAGACTGCAAAAAGGAATGGGACTGCATAATATCAGAGAACGCATAAAAAACCTCACAAAATCTTTTTATTTAGCTTCTCAAGATAATCCAAATAAGCTAGTAAGTGCACTTGGCACTTACACTACTAAAATGCCATACAAGTATAATAGGCCTTTACATATCTTGAAGAAGAATCCATATAAGAAGAAATACCGTATTATAGTTTAGTAACCGATGACTGTACATAGTATATGAAATAATCTTTCTGACAATGCTCTCACAGCAGCTCCAACATATACAGTATATATATATTGCTCATATAATTTTAATTATTTCTACTTGACATTGCATCTTTGCAGCACTATTCATCTTTTATTGTTATTATTTGTTTATTAACCTTTTTTATTATTATTATACTTTATATATATATATATATATATATATATATATATATATATATATAT
>JAGDQP010048698.1:0-14686 GCA_022664845.1 Lepisma saccharinum
TATTTATTATAACCGTGTCTGTTCTGAACAGTTTCAAATCTCGACTGATCATAGGATGGTAAGGTGTAAGGTGAAACTAAATACTAGAATCGAGAGAAAGAAGCTTATCAGGGATAAATCTCCACTTTTAGATCTGGAAAATCTAAGGAAACACAGACAGACATTCGAGATAGAACTAAGCAACAGATTCAGCGTCTTGGATGAGTTAGAAAATAAAGTAAAGAATACACCAATAGCAGGCATCAAAAAGAAAAAAGAGAGCACAATCTCGGAAGAAATTGAACTCTTGATAAAGAAAAGGAAGGAAATGAAAGAAGAAAATCACATAAAGAGGATTGAGTACATAGAACTAAATAAAACCGTAACGAAAAATAAGGGAGAATGTACGAAGATATAACAAAAATCTAGTAAAAAAATACAATCGAGCAAAACAACAGCCGGAAGGAAACCAAACAGTAGCTCATGATAGGGAACAAGCAAATAATTGCTGTTAAAAGACCAGACGAGGCCGTAACACCAAATAAGGAAAATATTATAAAAATATTGAAAAATTTCTACAGAGAATTGTACTACTCCGAAGAAGAACTAGGAAATGAAGATGAAGAAAATGATGTAGATGTCCCAGACGTAATGAAAGAAGAAGACAACTACTCACTTCGAGAGATGAAGAACGGAAAATCGCGAGAAGAAGATGGACTCACAGTAGAGATGTTTAAATGAGGAGGTGAAAAGATGAAAGAGGAACTTGCTAAATTATTCTCCATGTGCCTGAGGAAGAGAGAAATACCGTCAATTTGGAATAATATCATCATCATTTGTTATACAAGAAAAAGGTCAGAGAACGAGTCGAAAACTACAGACCAATTAGTTTACTGTCAGTTCTATACAAAATGTTCACCAAAAATATTTTGAATTGTATTGAACGAGAACTAGATTTTAACCAGGGAAGGGAACAAGCCGGATTTCGTCGTGGATTTAGAACAATGGAACACATACAATCATTGAATAAAGTTATGGAAGACACAAATGAAAAATGAACTTCCTCTATGTACGTCTGGGATTCATACATTTTGAAAAAGCTTTCGATTCAGTCTCCTTGGCAGTAACACACTTAAATCACTTGAACATAAAGTCATCGAAAATGTATATATCAAGTTACTGCGAAACATTTACTCGACTGCTACATCTGTCATTACACAACATCAAGAAAGTGAAAAATTTGAAGTTGGAAAGGGGGGTAAGGCAAGGAGATTCGATTTCTCCAAAACTGTTTTCAGCTGTCCTGGAGAGTGTTACAAAATTTGAACTGGCATGAAGTTGGAATAAAGATCAATGGCGAATACCTTCATCACCTACGATTCGCTGATGTCCTGTTTGCTTCAAGTGCAGAAGAACTACAAACCAAAATTGAAGAACTGAGTAATGAGAGTTCGAAAATAGGATTTAAAATGAATTTAAGTAAAACAAAAGTAGTGTACAATCAACATGCTGCAAACAAGGAAACAAAGATTCACGGAGAGACAATAGACATAGTTAATGAGTACCTAGGCAAGCTGAAAACTTCGAATTCCAATTGATGAAATAAATAGATGATGTAAAATGGCGTGGAGTTCGTCTGAAAGACTACACTTTATTTTTAAAACCAAACTACCGATGTGTCTGAAGCGTAAAATTTATAATCAATGTGTCTTACCTGTAATGATGTAAGGTTGTGAAACCTGGACATTGAATGCGCAAACGACTCAATGATTAAGAGTCACAACGAGCAATGGAGAGGAAAGCTAGAAATAACTAGGAGGGACAGGAAGACAAATGAATGGATTCGCGCACTAAGGTAGAAGATATAATCAACACTGCGATGATGATGGTCAGGTCACATAGCTAGACGAACAGATGGAAGATGCACGACAAATTACTACAAGGTAACCAAAGAAGTTTTTGCCTTTTTTTGACGTTCCATTAATCATGCGCTCACAGAGATGAAACGGAAGGACGCACGTGCCTACCAAGCGATCGGAAGTTAGTTTGACCATCGACCTTCAGTAATACAGGCACGGTGCTCACACAGTAGTCATAGCCCGTCCAGTGTAAAAGAGAAATGGAGGTATCGAAGCAGCTTGTTCGCGTGTGTTTGTTGTATGACTTTAAAGTGGGCCTATCAACTCGCCGCATATGCCACGCATTTGGTGAGAATGCCGTGAACGAACGCACCGCCAGGCATTGGTTCCAGAAATTCCGTTCGGGAGATGAGCCTTCCTGATGAACCTCGCAGTGGCGACCACATGTGTTGGAAAACTTGGCCCTCAAAGCAGCCATCGAGGACAGTGGTCTAACGTGTGACGAACTTGCAGTGGGGATCCATGTTTCCGCTGAAACAGTCAGACTACACGTGCATGGGATAGGGAAGTCATACAGGTTAAGTAAGTGGGTACCCCACACACTGTCGGCAGCCAACAAGGAACAACGAGTGACAGTCTGTTTGTCCTTGCTCACTCGGCACCTGAACACAACCACATTTGATCGCTTGCTCACTGGTGACGAAAAGTGGGTCCTCTATGACACACCCAAGCGTACCAGACATTGGTTGTCGCCATGTGACCCTGTTCCTCACACCTCAAGACCACCTCTGCACCCACGAAAGGTTATGCTCCCTGTATGGTGAACTTGTCGCCAAGTGGAGCATTACGAGCTCCTTCCACCTGGTCATACCATCACTGCTGACTTCTACTCACAGCAGTTGCAAAGGGTGCACCATGCATTGCGGCAGAAGGACCCGGCATTGGTGAATCGCAAGGGTGTGCTGTTCCTTCACGACACCGCCAAGCCACATGTGGTAAAGAGGATCCGGGAGACAGATTACCACCTGTTTCATTCCCTCGACAACCACCTCCGTGGGAGATTCTTCGCCAATGAGGGATACCTGCGGAACTCACTCACGGACTTCTTTGTCTCGAAGACCGTCGACTTTTATCACCAGGGTATTGTACAGTTGCAGGAACGTTGGCAAAAGGCGTTGGATGCTGATGGAGCTTACTTAGAAATCTAAACGTCCACTGTATTGCTCTTTGTTTATCACTGCTCTAGAACGGCAGAAACTTTTTTGGTTACCTTGTACATTGGATTCCTAGAGAAAAGAAACTATATAGACGACGTCCAAATGCAAGATGGGCAGATGAAATCAAGCGTTTTTCAGGAGCTACATGGATGAGGATAGCATTAGACCGAGATATGTGGAAAGGGATAGAAAATGGCTGAATATAATTGTATTTTTGCACGATTTTACACCTTTCTATGTTCACTTTTTGACTTAAACATATTGGCACACGTTGAAAGGAATCAATAACTACACATCGTCTTTGTCAAGAAAAATAAAATTTCACTACCGTTTTAATATCTTTTTATATCTTATATCAGTTAACTCTTTTTTTATTAATATATAAATGATCGGAATTAATCAGCTAATCCACATCATCTTTCGACGTACTAATACATATGCATTTTTCTTCTTTTTTTTTTATGTTCACAACTCTACATTTGTAGTATTCCCTCCCATTTTATTTTACGGCACATGAAACACAGTTTAATTCACTAAACATAACATAATTTTACGGTACATGAAACAGTTTGATTCACTAAACAGAACACTATCACTTTTTCTTGTTTACCACAGGATTCATTGCAATTTTCAACGAAAAGATATTTCGTCACCTTCATCTACTGAACACTCTCAAAATTAGGGCGTCTTCGTGTCCCGTGTTCGCCACGCTGAACAAGTTTCAGTGGGATGTTTTCCCTAGGTGTCTCAGGTATATATATAAAAAAAAAACTTTGATAAACTTTATTTTGTATGTGCCATTCTAATAACTTTTGACTTCGGCCCTTCACGATTAGATTCTGAAGGTACTGCTAGCTAAAATCCACAAATATCCACGCCCCTGGCGGGATTCAAACCCGCGACCTTCCAGTCACTGGCCCAACGCCTCAGACCACAAGATTGCATGCTCGGCAGACGTACCTGGAGGAGTCCACTGGTCAACAATAAAAAGAAAACAAATCTTAATTTTAGGTGTTCTTACTGGATTTCGGTGTGCTGAAGTCGAAAATGGCATTTAAAAAGCCGTATCGTGTATCATTTCGTCACAAATTGCCTGCACATATAATAGGAAGATAAACACTAGACTGACGCAGCAGTACTGTCAAGGAAATGAAGCATCTTAGTATACAAAAGTAGAAAAGACTACAGTTCGGAGTAGATGATCAACGTGGCCGCCATCCTGAAATCCGTCATATTAGATAGATGTCATTTTACTCAAGTGGGTCGTGTGACATATCAAACAACACGAGAATGTTCCCAGAAAGTTATACCCGCTATCACATTTGACCTACCTGTTACGGTGTCGGGAGTTCACTGAAAATTTTCAGTGCACGTGTTCATTTATCCAGCAGCGTCTTAACTCGCTGGATCACTTGGATCAAATCTAACACATGGAATGGCTTTCTGGGAACATGCTCGTATTGTTTGATATGCCACACGACCCACTTACCATTTGAAAAAAAAATGACCTCCATGCAATATAGCTTCCACGTTGATCCTGTACCGCAAAATTTAGCCCCTCCCTACCATTCCACATTTGTGTATTACGATGCTTCAGTTCCTTATCGGTTTGTGAGAACAAGGCTGTACTAGAGGTCCATTCATATATCAAGTGGCAAATTTTCTGTGAAAACTCAGACATCGTAAGAGGTAGGTCAAATCTGATACCTGGAATCACTTTTAGGGAACGTTCTTGTGTTGATCAATGTCACACGATCCATTTGCTATTTTTTAAATATGACCTCCATCCAATATGGCGAATTTCAAGATGGCGGCTACGTTAATACTATATTCCAAAATGTACCCCTACCGTCATTCCACATTTGTGCACTGTGATGCTTCGGTTCCTTATCGATTTGTGAGAAACCAAGCTGTACTTGAGATCCATTAATATATCAAGTGGCAAAATTTCAGTAAAGATAACTCCGATACCTAAGATGTAGGTCCAATCCATCATCTCGAATGACTTTCTGAAAATATTCCCGTATTGTCTGATATGTCACACGACCCACTTGCCATTTGAAAAAAATGACTTTTATTTAATATGGCGGATTTCAATATGGTGGCCACGTTGATCATCTACTCCAAACTGTAGCCCTTTTCCACCATTTCACATTTGAATACTCAGATGCTTCATTTCCTCGACGGTTTGTGAACTACGAGAGTAATTCCAAAAGTTTCCGGCCCGACTAACTTTTAGAGGTAGTAGAAAGAAAACGCCAGTGTTACTTTTCAATACAGTCACCCTTCACTTCAATGGAATTTTCACATCTTTGAAAGCATTTGTATATCCGTGAGAAAATAGTCCGAAATTTTGTCTGTAAATGACTCAAAACTGCTTCTTTCACGTCATTGTCGTCCGAAAAATTTCTTCCTCGAAGGCTTTTCTTCAGTTTAGAGAACAGGTAAAAGTCGTTAGGCGCTAAATCTGAGTTGTAATGCGGATGAGAAATCCCCCTTGAAGTTACAGCACTTTTTGACAACAACAGCCGTATGGACTGGAGCATTATCGCGCATTAGAAGGAAACCGCGTTTCTGTTCACATTTAAGCAAGTGAGCGCTCAACGTCCCATTCAAACGACGGGCTCCAACGATCGAATGCAGACAGAGAGTTGAAATTGGTACAATATACTGTCCATAGATGGTAGTACATGTCACGAATAGTTCATTAAAATTAGCACAATTTTTTAATGTCAGGCCGAAAACTTTTAGAATTACCCTCATATATGGCTGTAATGACTTTTGACTTCTGTAGTTACAAATATCCATACTGGTTATGATGACAAAATGGTGGATGATGGCGATAAATGGTAGTAATTTTTTGAACTCAGGCACTCATAAAAAATTATTTCGTACACATCTTCAAAAAAGTTTTGGTGACCCTTAATTTTGTTGGCCAGTGATATTAACTAATGTTCTTTTCTTCTTCCTCCCCTTGTTATCCCACTATTCTAAGTTCTCTGAAGTAGGGTTCAAAATGGGAAGTTTCACGAAACGGAACGCTTTACCTTCGTTAACACAGTATTGTAGTCCATTTCGAGCCCTGCTCTGAAGTCTTCTTCTTGAATTTGTTTGGTAAATATATGGCTTGGTTATGCCATATATATATGGTTTGCTTTGATATATGGCTTGAATTCATCTCCATTTCCTCTAGTTATTTTCTTAGAGAACTTATGATCTAAAACAAATGTATTTTCTTCAGCCTGCCTGACAATACGCTTTGGTTCCTTAAAAAAAAGGGAAGAGAGGCATTGTCCCCTTACCTCCGCTACACGCACAAACGGATCGCTTTAAGCAAAAGATAATCTCCTATTTTCCATGGCAAGGGTCCCCTTCCTCGATTGTATGCTCTTCATTGTACCTCATGTTGGTTTTGCTGCAGTGCATTTGCCTTTCCATAACTGCCTTCAAACGAGCTTCCAGACTCTTGATGCAGTCCGAATAACTATGTGTTTTTCTCTGCAGAGTTACTTCCAGATTCAATGTAGAACAGGAACTTTTCAGTTCAACTTTTCGCGGTCTACTTTATAGACAAAAATTTCAACTAAGGTTCTTTAGTCGCGACCGGAAATCATCTTTTTTTTTCTTGAGGTAACTATTCTATAAATATATTGCTACAACTTTTTACCATTAAATTCAATTAGAAGGTATTCCATCAACGTTCTCGAGCTATCAATTACTCACACTTTTGGATCTTTTACGTCCGATTGTAAATCGGATATCAATGTATAGACATTGATCGGTGTTTTCGTTTTTATGTATTTTAGTAGTAGCCATCTCAGTACAAGTACAGATAACAGTCACTTATGAGACTACTTCCTCTTCCCCCCTTTCCTTCTCTACTACTACTACTAACAAAAAGGTATTAACTGTGCGATGCGCACACACTGGGAATGGCACATGGGAGATGTGGAGGAAGCGCTCCACATTCTCTACCAACGGCACGAACTGAGGTGGGGTAGTCAGTCGTACGCTCTACCTCCTTTCTCTATTTTCTTCTTTATTCTCTATAGTAGTGACTGTAAGATCTACATCCGGAACATAAATCTTTTGTTCTATTGTCATCTTTTCGAGCAACCCCAAAGGTTGCCAAATTTCCTATCACGGCGGCTGCCCCTGAGATTACGTAAAGGACGTGTGGATATTTAGCCAATTCTTCCGAGCTTTTTCTATAATTAAGATTCTATACATTTATATTTTTTATTAATTAAGTATATTTTATTACTATATTTAAAAAGTAACAATAGATATGACAAATAAATTTGATTATTAAGATTTTATAACCATAGTTTCAATTAAATCGTCTGTCCGAACAGGTGACTTATCTTTCACGTTCTTTTCTTTCGGACTTGCAGTGAAAACGCTTTTGCATTTGTTGAAGAGTATTTTCTTTCTATATTAAATACAGCTAAAGAGGCAATCCCAACAAATATTCTAAGTTTGATCAAAAACATTACCAGCTGCTTGCGAAGAGTTGTACACAGTGGAAAGGGGAGGATTTCTTTCCTACACTCTTCCGCGGTGGTTGCTTTCCCTTTCCTTCCTGGAGAATACCACTGAAACCAGAATGTGCTTTATTTACTTTTCTACATTTTTGTCTCTGTCATTCAAGTTTCTTTTCCTTTCTTCACCGATAACGAATGGAAAGGATTGGTTTCCATGGTAACCGGATTTTTAGGAATTTTTATACTTGGAATAGGCAGTTTGTGTCGGACCTACACCGCGGGCAACTTCAGCAACATAGTCTTTTTGTCTTCTTTCCTCACTTCTAACAACCTAACAAATTCTGACACAATTAGTAAAAACATCATGGCTAAGAATATTTCTAATATTCAGGCTTTCCACTACATAAAAAGGGTGCAAGTATTTTCTTCCCCTTTTTTAGAAAGTAGGATAAACTATCTTATCTGACACAGTTGCTCCTGTGGCTAAATAAAGTTCATTCTTTATCTTGACAACTTTCACTCCTTTATCTTACCGAATTTTAGCTTGGAAGACAGTTGTTAAGAAAATCGATGACCCTGACTCGCACTGAAGATCAATTATTTTCTTATAGGAAAATCCAAAAATAATTGAGGAGTTCTGGGATTGACAGGACAGAGTGTAGAGACATTGGAACGCGAAAGACCCTCAAGGGCTCCATGCGCTTGGAGGTAGATGCGGATCTTATTGAGGAAGGATTGGGTGGGATTCTCCTCGAGGGAGAAGTAAAACGTAGGATATCGGAGAGTTGTTTGAGGGCTTCGAATTGGCAGCCCGACTAATTCATGACTACCGTGGAGGATCCCTTGTCAGCCGGGCTGATAATGATTGTTGAATCAGAACATGAGCTGAGATTGCTTTTCGTTCTGCAGTGGTGACGTTGTGATATTATTAGAACGTGTCAGTGAAGTTTGAGGCAGCAGTTTGTTTGAAAAGGAAGGAAATATACAGTTTAACAACATGATTTGGAGCCAAGATGGAAGGAATTTGTAAAGGCTGGGATGAGCTTCAGTGTCAGAGGTGTCAGGATGAGTGGACCAGTGGTAGTGGTCATATGAGGTTACGAGTGAAGTTGAGGAAATTATTGAGTAGGCTGGCTTGTTCAGTATAGCGGGAAGGGGAGAAGGAAAGGCTGTAAGAAAGGACTTTTTGTTCTGTAGCTGAAAGTGTGTGAATGAACGTTGAGAGCTGGCTGCGGGCATGTAGATTTTTTGGGCTGACTTAAGGTTATGGGTTCACTTATGAGGTTACTTTTCAATCTCTGAGGGGTAGAGGTGAAGGTGCTCCGGCAACTGACGAGAGAGGTCGGGACAGGACGAATGATTAAAGGGGGAGTCAATCCGAGTAGAGGGTACGCGTGGAGGATGAAAGGAGAGGCAAAGGAAGAGAGGAGACTTGAGAGAGGGTAAAAGACAAAGTCGAGAGAGTTTGGAAAGGTGTTTATATCTCAGGTTGAGAAAGAGACAGGAAGCATCAGTTAAGATTTGGTATACGTTAGGAGTGGGAGGAGATGGTAAGGAAAGCAAATTTTTGATGAGAAATTGAAGTTCTATGAAGAGTTCTAAGGCTTGGTGAACGTGTAACTAGAGTGCTAGGGTAGCCAGATTAACAGAGGTATATATACAGAAGAATAAAAGCTCGTGCGAACAGACGGCGATAAACCGGAGAGGGGGATTTTCGGGTTAGGCTTTTAGGTGAAGGCAGGATTGGAGGAATTCAATATGTGAGAGTATGCGCGAAAATTAAGTGTGTTGGTGCGGAAACGGGCAATCCAGAGCAAACGGGGTTTGTAGAGCATGATACCGGCAGGAGTGCAGGAAGTCTAGTAAAGACGAAAGAAAGGGAGTACAGAGAATATAATAAACACCAGAAACTCAAAATCGAAATCAAAATTAAAACATAACGTAATAAAAGAAATGAGATAATGACAAATAAAAGAATGTAATAATAATAATAAATATCAGGGGGAAAGACAAAGGTGGGATAACAAGCGACAAAGGCAGAAAACTTCAAAGCAACGACGAAAGTAAATCAGTAAAGAATAACAGGAAAACACATACGACGAACAAAGTACGAGGAAATGGTATGACGACCACGTGGTTGGAACAAAGGAAGTCCAACATGGGAATACAAAAGATGGTAAAACAAAGGTACTTACGTAGTAGGATGAAAAGACATGCGTACACGAACATCACAAACACAGAAGAAAAGTAGCAAAATTCCGTAAAAGCGCTTTCACATAATAGGAGAAAATGGACAGAGAGCACTGATAAGAGTCGCCATGTTGCCAACAAATGTTAAGTAACAGACTGAACAGTGCTCAATCATGAATTACATAGTGAATTAAATATATATATATATATATATAAAGGATTTCTTTCTAAGATATAAACAGGCAAAAAACTTCGAAATACTACAAATATTCCTAAATTTTTCTTCTCGGGAGGGGACTATGTGATTCACCCTTTCGAAACCTGAAATTTTATGCAATATAAATTGAATTACAGTCAAATCATTTCGAAGGGTGAAGATTTTCCCCTATTAAAGACTTTGAGATATATTAATGTACCATATTCAAGAATTTCTGAATAAATAATAGTTTTTAGCATTATGACTTAGAAATGTATGTGTGTGTTATAGAAGAACGTTTCACATGGCGTATGAGCACTAAATATATATTAGCGCCGGAACTATTTACAAAGAAAGAAACAATAAGTAAACAAGATTACGATACTAATTAATTGGATAAATAATTTAATAATTCTAAATCTAATTTGCAATTTTAAATATATTCCAAAACATTAAATCTGTAAAGATGAACTACTTTTAGTAAGCGGAAACTGCATCACCGCCTTGAAGAAGATCTACAATCCTTGCTGTACAATCACTTATTCTTGGGCTTCGGCCCAAACCAAGGATCAGACAGTGTATAGGATCGCCAGGATGCATATGCTACAATAGTCTGAACTAAGAGCGATGATTGTATGGTAGTTGCACCTAGTGACCGGGCTTTCTACTATCAAACAATGGCAGCACAATCTACCCAGTTGAGAACCGTTCATAATGGGTTTAGAGCGAGGCTATCTTTGTTTTTGGGAAATGAAAAAAGGAAATTGTTCCTTCATCGTTGTCAATATTTCGACATCAGGAAGCAGCATAAATCTTATGTTTGTTAGTGGATTGTACTGTAGAATTTATAGTATATACAAATAATCTAAATGCCGCTCCAACAACTTGAAGGACAACTACCATGTTCCTATTACTGACGCAAGGTATCTAGAATTTACGGGTCACTGGTGCATTATTTCAGAATGTATACAGTTCAGCATAGGGAAATCAATAGCTCAATCTGATTGGCTAACGTAGTTGACGCCGCAAGACCACGTATTGCTACGTAAATAGTTGATGAGTGACGCAGTTCTCACGAAAGATAGGGTTCGTGTTAGACTGCCCTAGAGAATGGTAGTCGGTGACGAACGAAAAAGTTTTTGACCTCCATAGTGTAGCAATCTAATTGCACTTATCAAATCGAACGGTGATATTACAATAGTGAACTACTTGAAACTCTAAAATACTGAGAATTACAGCAAATTTGGTCTCTAGGGTTACACCACAGCTTATTTCAACACCATGAGTGATCTTTTCGTGCAGGTAGTATCTGAATAGGCGTTGCAAAAACCTTACAACATACAGGTACGGAAGTACTATTTAGATTCATACACCAAGTGTATTATTTACCTATCTCAAAAGTAATCGAAGATATAGCAAGTATTCAAGTGGCTACCCTTCCTCACGATTTCCCAAACAGTGCTCTATTGACTTTTTTTTTCCACATATGGAACGGTAATCAAGATTGATCAACATAAGTATTCAGCAAAATGCATTTTTAACAATGCACCGGGCACAGATCCATTTTGCTAAATCGTAACAATACTCCTCTCCCCATGTACACTGTAATTAATAATTACAAAATGAAAATATTTACTAATGAAATTGTGCGATGTTTAAAACGTGGCAACACCCAACCCAATGAACAGAATTACACAGCACCAGGCACACCCAAAGTGCCCAGTCACAAATCGTATAACCTTCCTAGTAACGATCATATCGAACTCTTATTTTCTCCCATGGAGTTTCCAACAGTGAGAAAAGCAAATTCGTGAACCCAAAACAACAAACCCCACCTACTTCGTAACGGTCATGCAGCCCAGTGTTAAATCAAGTGACCCAGCAAATTGAAACAAACCTCACTCCTCTATACTCTAATGCCGAGGACTAGCACCAGTTAGTGCCCATCTTACCCTCAACTCTAATACGAGGGAACCAATTGCGTACGTAGCACAAAAAGCAATCTCCAGTGATACCTTCATTACTCTCACCGACCATTCCTTACCCGAAAAAAAAGAGCAACCCAGTATACCCAAAACTGACCATCTCCTCTCTGAAGCAGCTTGTGACAAATCAGAATGTCCCAGTTCATTTTAACCTTCATCCATGGAAGAAACACTATCTTCAGTCATCTTATAACGTAAAATCGCTAAAACAAACGTAAAAAATTAAAAAACAGAACCGTGTTTGGCAAACAACGCAAATCTTAAATGGCAACACTTTCAAACTATTTACGGAAAACATACCATCAGTACATTGTTGTTTTCGACTCCTAACTTTTCATGTAAACCGGTAACTTGCGATATTAAGTACATTTAGTGTAATTTTTTGTACAGGTATATTCAGCGTGTTATTATGTGTTGCTCCAGTGCAACACATGGAAATTAGAATAGTAAATACGGCGGAAGTTGAAGAGCGTCTCGCGCTAGGAATTTGAGGGAGGAAAATGTAAAAATACATGACCACACCTAACCTCTACTTTCCCATGGTCACTAATTTAAGATAATGTACGAAAAATGCAAAAAAGCAATTATTAATAATAAATACGAGCATATGAAAATATATTTTGAAAGAAAAAAGAAATAAAAAGTGTTGACCCAAGATGGATTTGAACCCGGGATCTTTTACTCAAGAAGCGAACGTCTTGACCATTCGGCCACGAAGCCGAGTTAAAAAATATCGGTTTCGTCGTTATATTTACAGTGGGTAGCGTCAGAGTCTGTCAGTACGACGTAGTAGGTGACGACGACTTCCGTCGTGTTTACTATCTTAATCCTCACGACAGTGCAACGGCCTTCATACATATGTGGGTAATATGTTTAATTATAATAGTAAGTAATCTTAAAATGCAAACATATGGCATTGGTGCTTTCAACGTTACAGATACTAATGTAAATGGTTGTATCTAGAAAATCAGTTAAGTCATATGTGTGTTGACAGTCTTATCACTACTGAAGCAATCAACTATAACAATACTTCTATAATATACAAATAGTTTTGTACCACTAGAAACCAGAGGTGTAAAAATACATCGAAGAAATGTGAAACTTGAAAATTTGTCATCCCAGTGGCCGTATTATGCATGGATTTTGCAACAGACTTTAATCATAGGAGTTTACGCGAAAAGTAGTACCCATAATATAACCCAAAGACGCATTCATTTTTGATTTAGAACAAGTTATTCAACGATACCAAAAATCACCCCTTCATCATTACTGGGGATAACAACATGTAGTCCACATCAATAGACACTACTACTGATCAAAAACCAAGCCCAGTTTACAAATACTTTTTAAAAAGTTATAAATTAACTGATGTCTGGAGAATGCTGTATCCTGATGACCCAGGACATACTTATTACCATTATACAGGTTCAAGTCGATTGGACGTAGTGCTTTCAATCACTTTATGCTTCCTTATATCAAACGCATCAAAAACCAACTGACCACTCCATGACTGGCGCTTATTTCAACTTGCCGCAAACTAAATTTTTAACCTCTTACTTACAGTGCAAATTCAACAATTCAACACATCTCGAAAATCCATCCATATACTATATAGCCGCATGGTCACTCACTCACTCATCATTATAATTCACGGGCCAAACTACTGGAGCTAGAAACACCAAATTTGGTATGAAGGTAAGTAAAGGAAAAATTCCGATTTTAGAAAAGTCGCCATCTTGGATCCAAAATGGCCGAAAAACCCATTGTTGTATAGAACAGAGAACCTAAACGGCTGGGGCTATTGAATTGAAATTTGGTATGAAGGTACATTATCGTTAGTAGGTAGCGAAAATATATTAAAATTTTCTAAAAGACACCATCTTGGATTCAAAATGGCACCCAAACCCATTGTTGTATAGAATAGAGATCTTAAACTACTGGGGCTATTGAAATGGTATTTGGTATAAAGGTACATTATCACTTCTAGGTTAATATAATATTACATAGTTTACCTAAAGACGCCATCTTGCATCCAAACTGGCGGACTTAAAATTTCATTTTCCACAACCTTTGATGTAGAAGCACGAAATTTAGCATAAGGGTGTATCATAATTAGTAGTTTAGATAAATAAAAAAATGTTTTGGGAAAGTCGCCATCTTCGACTCAAAATGGCCGCCCAAATATCATTTTTGACACCGTTTGAGCTAAAGAAATGGAATTTTATTCTTAGTTGTGTCTTTACGTGTAAGTCACGACAATATAATAAAACATTAAAAAAGTCGCCATCTTTAATGCAAAATGGCCGTCCTAAAATACATTTTCTAAATCACTAAGTCTAGACTAACGAAACTTGGTATGAAGGTGTACCATGATGGGAAGGTCACGAAAATAGTGAAAAAAACAAAACAAATGGGGGCGCAGCCCTCCCCCGGTGCCTGGTATACTTGTAGCATGGAGTCTGCCAGAGATCCTCTGTTTACGACAAAGGGGGGCGCAGCCCCCCCAAACCCCTATGTTCGGAGCGCAGCTCCGACGGGGGTCTGGGGGCAGCGCCCCCAGCGAAACGAAGCGAGTCTACATACTATATAGCCCCATGGTCACTGACTGACTGATTCACTCACTCACATCCATATAAATTCCCAGGCCAAACTACTGGAGCTATAGTCACCAAATTTAGTATGAAGGTGTAGGACCATGAGTAGGTAAAGGAAAAAATCCGACATTTTGGAAAAGTCGCCATCTTGGATCCAACATGGCCGCTAAACCCATTGTTGT
>JAGDQP010048699.1:739-14686 GCA_022664845.1 Lepisma saccharinum
GTAAGAGTATAAATTAAGGAAGGGAAACCTGGAGTTAGCCAGTGTGCTCAAGTGATATCTTAAACGTCCCAAGATTATACACCTTACCACGTTTCACCGCTCTTTTTTTTTTTTTTTTTTGCACCTGTGATTAATAAGTCTGGATGGACCACGAAGACATCAGAAGACATACACTCTCCTTGAAATCCTCCGCTCCTAGATTATATTTGGTAACAATCAAAACATAATTAGAAGGTAATCTTTGTCAACCGTTAAAAGGTAAAAAAAAAAATGTTTTACATTTTTCCTGTAAAGAGTGTCACATTAGTGTTAGTAGATTTCTGCATTTTAACAAGTTAGAAATTATAGAAACAACAAAAGTTATTTTAACTATTTAAATTTCTTTTACTGTTAAGACTTTGAAACAACAGAATGAGGCATGAAAGCAAACTGACTTACTACTAACCTATGACGTCAATATACTCGAGCTGATTCATAGCAAAGAACCAATTCAGGGTACTTTCTAAGTCCTTAATTTAAGTAAAACAGGCTGACAAGGCTATTACAGTTAACTTTATTGTAAAAACACACAACATGCGTTATAGTTTCGATATCCTAACAACATCTTCCTCTGATGAAACACTTATCAATATTAACAGCTCATAAAAAGAGCACCAGAAGGCCAAGAGATCCTTTCTACGTCATCAGCCAATCACGTCCCAGAATTTGTTTACTTTCCAAAACTAAACAAATTTTAACCAATTTATTTCCTGTGTTACCAATATCACTTACGGACACAGTCAAATTTGTGTGAACGAGTGTCATTAACTATGCATTCAGGAGGTCTTAAGTTCAAATCCCAACAGACGATCATTCTGCCTGAGGTTTTTGCCAGATTTTTCATCAATTACACCAGGCAATTGCCTGTATGGTACCTTCAAAATAGGCACTGGTAGACTATTTTCCTCATCCTTTGCCTATCCCAGCCTGAGCCTTAGATGCCTAAAGACAATAAATAATTTTATTTCAGTTCAAACTTGTGTGGAAAAAATCACAAAAACAGTTCAAATACCGGAAAGAAAATTTTAAAAAATAGACAAGAATTGATGGTAAGTTGAATTATTTCAGTTATGTATACGATAGGGTTTTAAAATTAATAGAAGTTACATCTTTTCTATAGTATGCACTTTTAAAATATTGTTGTTTAATTCTTTTCTGCTTCACATTACACATATAAGCTTCCTCTCCCGTTTACAGAGAACAAATCTGAAAGAAATTATAACATATAAAGATTCTGTGGTATCTCTAAAGAAATTAATTTTGTCTTGATTTAATACGTTCTTTTCGTAAACTTAAGGAAAGAAAGGGCTAATTTTCTTTTGTTAAATAAAATGTTCTTGTACTACGTAACCATATTTCTAAGCTGTTTAGTTTCGAAGTGTACAGATAATAGTTACTGTGAAAAAGTTTTACAGTACTGATGATTAATAGAGAAAGATGATTCACAAAGAATCAATTCTAGCGGAGGATTTTTACTTCCATTCGCTAGGTGGTAGGAGATTATTTACTTTTCTATGTGCATGCAAAATGTAATATCATACATATATTTATATTTAAGAAGATTAAACTCCCTAGATTCTTCATATCCTAGACTTGATTTGTAACTTTAACTTAAACACCAGCGTGAAAAATTCATTATTTTCCCTTTAAATCTTAAAGAAAAAATTCGTTCCTAGGTAATAAATCTGCAAAATCTTCTTCCTATTATTAATAATTTTCCTGCAAAAAGTGGTAGAATGGACAAACTATAGTTTACGATTTGGCAACTCATTAAACGATATATCTATCAAATAATGACCGCTTATGCACAAATTAAACGATTTATTAAAAATAACATTCAATAATAATTCACGATATATTTTGACTGTTCAATTATGTGTAGAACTTATTTTTTGAAATTTTTCTAGATTGAAAGTATTTACATATAATTTAGTGAAAAATAATTGTCAATGTAAGTATACGTTACAAACACTACATAGATGAGAACAATAAATAAAAAGGAATCATACATTGTATACGGAAATAAGACAAAACAATTAGTATGTGTTTTTTTTGGGGGGGGTAGAAAATCTTAATTACTATTTAAAAAAATATAGTATAACATTTTCCTTGTTACAAATGCATTTCCTTTTCACATTTTGAGGTCAAGTGCTATCGGATGTAAAGGTTTATAGAATAGTATATATCAAATCCCTTCTATAGAGTTTACAAAATCAAACCCAGATATGCTCACAAAGACATACTGAAAGTTTAAACATATATATACATGTATAAATATTGTCTATGATAGGTAATTTTGACCTTCTAAGCCTGTGGGAAAACCTGATTCAACAAAGAATTAATCTCCCAATAGCTTCTCCAACAGTTAATTTTTCCTGAAAATTTCTTCTACCTTTCTCTCTCTCTCTCTGTCTCTCTCCCTTTCTGTCCTATCATATACGCAAGTGTCTGCATATATATCTCTGTGTATGTATTCTGACTCCTCCCTTGTGGAAACCACTTCATTTACAAGCGAAAATGCGATTCAGAAATTATTGAGCACAATATCAAACACAGCCAAGGAAAGGATTTGTAAAGCTAGTCCAGATAATCCAACACAGTGTTAGCATTGCGCTCTAGTCCATATAGGCATAGGCATATATATATTTGTATATATAGTTCATGAGATTAAACTCTACCTTTGGCTTTACATCGGTTTCAGCCCGCTCTGTGCATTAATGATGTGGGTACTTAGTTACATAAAAGCGTGTGTAAACGTTGCTTCCATATTTAGATACCAGTATTTGAAGATGCATAAGTCTTCTCATTTTTTTCTCTTTCTCCAAGGTTCACTAGTACGAAGAGAGCAAAGAGAGGAGATAAAAAAGAATCTTTAGTTTGTTTACGGTTACACTATGCTTATCTTCTGTAATGAGGCCAGATACATGGACATGTTATATATAGCTGAACATAAACGCTCATGTATACATATGTACATACATACATTCACCCTAAAACTTGACAGAGTCATTTCCAGATAAAACAAAATGTAAAGGGAAAGCTATATAGACTCCCTCTCGAGTTCTCTGATAGTCTCTCTCTCTCTTTTTCTGGTACTGTCGGGTACTTTTGATTGAACTACAGGATTCTGGAAAGCACTGTTCGGTTTCAGAGAAATCTACAATTAAAATAAAGGAGAAGTACTAAAGTTCCAATATCGAAAGAATGAATCTATCGCGCTTGCACGCTCACGAAGAAGGGCAAGACATTTAATTTCCTCAGCTGGCTGCGTACAAACTACGTCACTTGCTTGCGGAGTCAGTCGTGCCAGAATGTGTTGTCTTCACTGTCCACGTTACGATAAAGGAAGCAGGCTTTAGAATTGTTTTGTCTCTCCTCTTCAGCTGCTGTGAAGCCGTTTCTCCTAGACACTTCCAACAACACATTACAGTTAAAGAGAGGTGTGAAATATAGCAACGTTGTAACCCTCTGTGTAGATCCTTTCCCTTCGTTCCGCTAGCCTGATTCCAAACTTTGCAAAGAGGACTTTAGTTTCTCATTATAAATAAAACAATGTCCTAGCCTGGATTCAACAGTTTTGTTTTAATATTTTTCTATACAATCCAAACATATGAATGTCGTTATGGTACGTGAAGTAAGATTACGACCACTGCCTTCCTCGTTGTTTCTCTTTCCGCAAAATAACAGCAAGATTATATATCTGTGTAACCTTACTTACTTACTTACTCCTTGGCGCTACAGCCCTTGTAGGGCCTGGCCTCCTTCACAACAAGCCTCCATTCTTCTCTGAACTTTGCCTTCCGTCTCCACCTCTTCATTCCCAGCTTCCTAAAGTCTTCCTCCATACTAAACATGAAACTATGTATTTTCAATACTAAGAGTTAGATTAACTATCCTAACTGACGATCTTGATGCGAGGTAGGCCAGTTTAAGAAATATCGTATAGCGGTTTAGCAGTATCAATATTGAATCCGAGCCACTGTAAAGAAATAAAGCACTTTTATACTTCATATGCGTTAGTACTCTTCATCCATGTTAAGGCAAACCAGAATACTACAGCATTTAATATCCACTAGATTAGGTTAAGACTCATGCATCTATTGAGTAAACAAATTACAAACTTTCAGATCCGATTGTATTAGATCAGGTTTAGTGCAATTAGGTTCTGTTAAGTCACGTTGCATTCAGTTCAGTTAAAACCAACAATCTGACGTTACAATCTTGTTCGCTGAATACAACGACCAAGCACATATAATATCAATGGTACACTTTCCTAAAGACATGCACTATAAATAAAATCCATGCAAGTAGCAGAAACCATCTAGCTCTTGACGTAAAGTATGCATCTTATAACTTACTTAAATCCAGTTCCTAGTATCTACAATAAAAGTATTTCGCATATCCAATAAGATGAAGATCATGAGGTTTATATACACTGCTATGAAATCGTAAATCTGCTTCTATATAATTCGTTTATAAACCATATTGTGCAAACTTTGATGTTTGTTAACTGCACATCGATGAACTCAACAATAAAGTATTATTTCGAACATGACAGCTGTAAAGCTATTCTTTCTTACATTTTAGCTGTTTTCAAGAACATTAGAAAATAGTCAAGTTGTCACACACACAAACAATAACAAAAATAATCAAGTTGTCTCAAAGCCGTAATAATCATTTTCCATGTTTAGTTCAATCCATCTTCTAACACTCCACGTCATCTACCCATCTTTTTCTTGGTCTTCCCCTTCTTTCTCCACCTGGTTCCCCTACTAGTACCTTCTAGGCTACTTTGCTATCCTCCATTCTCCAGACATGACCCAACCATCTTATTCGTCCGCACTTTATTTCAGTTATAATATCTCTGGATTACGGTAGAGCGCCTGTACTTCCGTATTCGTTCTCACTCGCCAGTTTCCGTTCTCCCTCACTGCTCCAAAAATTCTTCTTAAGATCTTCCTTTCCCATCTTCGTAGTAGTTCCTCCTCCCTTTTCAGTAGAGTCCACGTTTCTGATCCGTATGTTACTACTGGGCCCACAGCTGTTTTATAAATACAGATCTTGCTTTTCCTGCTTATATCCTTTGAGAAAATTTTTTTTTCATTGCCAGAAACAACCTGTTCCCGCAGCAATCCTAGTATTGATTTCCTCTGTATTGTATTACATTGATTTACTAATGATTCTAAGTGTTTAAAGCTTTTACATCTCCCTATTTCTTTACCTCCTATCTTGTCTTCTGTGATTTTCCCTTGTTTCCGTGATGTTAACATGTATTTAGTCTTCTGCGTGTTTATTTGTAGTCCTATTTTTCCTGCGGCTTCTTTTAATTTTTTAAATACTTCCGCCAACTTTATTTCGTGATATGATGTCTATATCATCTGGGTAGACTAGACATTGACACATCCTGTTATAGACTGTCCCACCTGGGTTTATTCCTATCTGTCTGATGACTTTTTCTAGTGCAAGATTAAATAGTAGGGTTGATGTTACGTCTCCTTGTCTTATTCCTTCTTCGATCTTAAATCTCTTGAGAGTTCTCCGTCAATCTTTACTTTACTCGTTGTTTCATGTAAGGTCATTCTTGTTAATCTTATTAGTTTCTTGGGTATCTTCATTTCCTCCATCTCTGAAAACAGTTTACTTCTTTCAATGCTGTCATATGTTTGTTTAAAATCTATGAAAACTTGGTGTAGATCGATTTCCTTCGCGTAACAGTTTTCCATTATCATTCTTGTTGCAAAAATTTGCTCTAAAGTTCCTCTATTTTTTCTAAAGCCGCACTGGTACTCTCTTATCAATTTCTCTACTATTGGTGAAATTCTACTTGTTAAGATCCGTGCAATACCTTGTAATCCATGTTGAGCAACGTGATTCTCACATACTGTTTTAACATTTTTCTTGAGTATTGGGCAAATGATTCCTTTACTCCACTGTTGTGGCATTTTTTCTTCTTTCCATATGTGTATGTACAGTTGCTCCAGTTTCTCAATTAAGCTTTGTCCTCCTGCCTTTAGTAGCTCCGCGTTAATATTATCTTCTCCTGGCGCTTAATTATTTTTTAATTTCTTTATTGCGGTTTCTATTTCTTGTCTTGTTGATGGTTTAGTTGATTCTTTGTTTCCATCTCCCTCCTCGTTCTCATTATCTTGGTCAATCTTTTCCACTTCTTCTTCCACTATTTTCTTATTCTCTTCTCTCGTTAACTTTTCTATATTTCTTTGTTCCATCCGATCTCCATTCAGCAATTCATTAAAATAGTCCGCCTATCTATTAAGTATTACTTCTTTAACTGTTATCAGGTTGCCATTTTTGTTCTTACAAAACGTTATTTTCGGTTGAAATCCTTATTTTTATTCTTTGACTCTGGCGTAGCAGTTTCTCATGTATTTGGTTTCCTGTTCTTTCAATTTCTTCCTTTTTTTGCATTTCAAATTCCCTTTTCTTCTTTCTGCATATTTTGTCGGCCTCCTTTCTTTTGCTTTAAATTCCTCTCTATTTCCTTTTGTGTTTCTATTTATCATTTTCATTCTTGCTTCATTTGTTGCCATTACAGCTCTCCTGCATTCTTCATCCCGCCATTCTTCTCTTCTTGTTTGTTTCTTCCTCTCCAGCACTTCTGCTGCTGTATTTTGGCTGCTCTCCTTGATGTATTCCCATTGCTCCTCAACGTCATGGCCATGCCAAGTGTCTATTTCTTGTAATTTCTTCTCCAGTTCCGCTTTATATCTTCTCTTTCTGTCTTATATTTCAACAGCTTTGTTATGTTGTACTTCTCTTGTTTCTTATCTTTACTATTTCTATAACATGATATTTTTGTCTATATTTAATCTTCACTAAGAAGTGATCTGATCCGCAGTCTGCACCTCTACAGTTTTCAATATCCATTATATCCGTTGCATGTCTGCTGTCAATCAGTACGTGGTCTATTTGGTTTCTTGTATTTCCATCTGGTGAGATCCATGTTTCTTGATATCTTTCTTTGGGAATTGAGTACTTCTGACCACCATTCTTTTACTTCCTGTGAAATCTATAACTAGTAGGCTATTATCGTTACTCTCACTATGTAGGCTTTCCTTTCCGATTATTTTCCTCTTCCGATTTTGGCGTTAACATCTCCTATTACTATTTTTACATCATGTTGTGGTATTGAATCATATGTATTCTCCAGGTGTTCATAAAATTCGTCCTTGGTCTCCTCTTCCGTCTCGTCAGTTGGCGCATATACGCAGATCATAGAGATATTGAACCTCTTGCCTTTAAGTCTTAATGTGCATATTCTTTCATTTATCGGTGTGAAGTTAACTACAGCTTTGCTAGTTTTCGTATCTACTATAAATCCTGTTCCGTATTCCTTTCCGTCTCCACCACTGTAGAACACTGTATGGTTGCCTGATTTGAAATGGCCTTGCCCTTTCCATCTTGTCTCTTGTACTGCCAGAATATTGATTTTATACTTGTCTGCTACTTCTTTAACTACTTCAAGACTCCTGGTTTTCCTAGGGTTCGTACATTCCATGTTACGACGGCGGTTGTAGTTCTCTTCTGTTTTTGGCTGTATATGATCTCAAGAAAGCATGATTTATTATTAAAAATATTTACATAGAGAGAAAATTACCGTTTTGCAGTCATAGTTGATCAAAACTATTTGGTGTTCAACGTTAATTTTAATGAGGTGAAAAACGATATAGGCCAACTGTTTTTACTACAAATTACGTAACTTAAAACGGCTGCCGAATGGGTAAAGTGGCCACGGGTACGGTAGGGTAAGGAATTTTAAACTTGCTTTACGCTGTAAGTACTACTGCACTAGTAGCGTCGCAATTAAATTAACAAATATGTTACTAGTACAGTGAACGACTAAAGTAAATGGCGGTTGGCGTTAGAAGAAATAATACCTTTTTCCTCCAAGAGAATTGTTTCACTATACCCCTAATAGTTAGACAACCAACATTATAGTACAAACATGCGGCAAAACATGGCATGCCAGGATATTCCTCTATTTGGAGCAAGAAAGTTTGAGAAGTTGAGCATCACTTAGAGAACCACGAGGTAGGCAGAAATTCCATTCACATTAAGTTCTAAGGGATAGCAATTAATGAAA
Organism: Lepisma saccharinum; assembly: GCA_022664845.1. NCBI lineage: Eukaryota > Metazoa > Arthropoda > Insecta > Zygentoma > Lepismatidae > Lepisma > Lepisma saccharinum. Next base: position 8,880 of record JAGDQP010048699.1, read on the forward strand.
AGAAAAAAAATAATATGAGGCAGCGACACCCATTTCCAAACGGGCCCTTGTCCAAAAAATTTTGAAATTAAGATATTAGCATTATTGAGTTCATTTGATCATTTTCTAATATATTTGTAAGATTTACGATTAAAACCCGTCTTAAAAATCATTTAATTATCGTAAGAAATTAAAAGACAGAATCATAATTAACAGTAAAAGTTGTATACATTTTTTTCTTTTAAAATATCCTATTGCAAGAAGGTAAAATATTGGTAAACCAATACTACTCCAACTTTAAAAGATATTCACAGCAGCCCATTTGCCCTAGCTTTGAAAAATAAGAAGTGTTTTTGTCAATTTCCCAACATTTATGCGCTTGGACAAGGACCCGTTTGGAAATGGAAGTCTCATATGGACATCATGCAGGAATCGTCATTATGCAGTGCAAATAAACTTCTCTTGTTTACACACACACGAGCTCGCAGAGAGAGGGAGAGAAAAAATATGGAATAAGACGGGGGGAAAGTGAAAAAAAGAGGAGAAAAGATGATATTTCCGCTTATTCCTCACACTCAGTGAACTGCACACCTCCAGACGGCGATTCTTGTTGGTCGGTATCAATTCAGGTGGCAGCGATGAGCCCAACTTTTTCACCTTACCGAACGCACGGAGCTGCCGACTGACAGTGGTATGGTGTATGCCTAACTCGTCTGCAATGGCACGAAAACCTTTCCGAGGGTTCGCTTCCACGATTTCCTGAGCAGCTCATCCGAACATGATGTTGATCGGTGCCCACGGAGCTCATTTTGCAATATTGTCTCACCGGAACGAAATTTGACAAACCAACAATGAACGGTGTCTTCATTCGCCATTCCTGTCCAAATACACTCTTTATGATTTTTGCGACTTGCTGTGCAGAATGCCCCAATTTGAATTCATAAAGAAAACTTACTTGGAATTGCATATTTTTCATGGTGCACTTTCATACGACCCTGTTCAACAACACACTACTTCCTGACTGTCTGGCCCAACCTGTTTGCTGGATGTATAGAGTTTGTGACGTTAACGCTGTAGATCACCCCCGCCATCTTGGTACGCACCTTCCATTGATTTACACGGGAATTGTTTTACTCATTTTATGCCTCTCGGATGTAGAATATTTAAGTTCTGCTTTCACAAAATTTGTCTTGGTGGTTATTTTGACTCTTGTATAGTTTTGGTTTGTGAAGTTTCTCCAAATATATAAGTATAATGTATTATTAATAGTTTGCTATATAAATCACAATATGGTAACGGGAAATTATACTGTTCCTGTGTAAAATATTGCATTTCTATAAAGTAGCATGAGTAAAAGAGAGCATGACGATAAACTGGGCGAAAACAGAAGTTAAAACTATACTCCTGAAAAGTATAAAACGAGTAAAACAATTCCCATGTTAATCAATGGAAAGTGCCTACCAAGATGGCGGAGGTGATCTACAGCCTTAAACACGTGAGCCCAGTTGATTCCTGTGTAGTGTTGCTGAGGTGCGTTTCCTACCAGGTGTCAAAGTGGTCATTTTATCTTAACCAACCAAATATAAACTTAGGACGGCCACACTGTATTGCGCATATTAACATTTGAGTGAATTCTTTGAATGGATAATGGTAACTAGATACAAAAGGACCTTTCAGTTTCTGAGCCACCAGATTAAGAACAGTTCGATAAATCAGGGTAATTGAACTCAGATCTGAAATCAGTTTCTATCCACATGCTTTCATTGTTACTCTGGTGTTAATTCTTACAACGGAATAAGCCAACCAAATGGGCCCCAATTTATAAATTGTATGTAGAACCTTATAAAATATTCATCTATCTGCAATATTTTGAAACCACAATTACTATTTGAAAAAAAAACATACATTGTCTGACAACTAGGCAGTATCTAACCCATTTTTCTCTACATATTTTGCACTTATGATTGGATACAGATACGATTCTTTTAAAACTTCCTGTATATGTAAACCACACTTGTCAGGAAACACACATTTAGGCTGCGCGTAAATGTGAGTTTGTTCAGGTGAGTGCGTTGGTTATAATCAGGATGTATGGTTACTGAATACATGTGAGCTTAAGCGCTGAGCTGAGCTGTGTGGTAAAGGATTTTGACAACTTTCTTTAAATTATTCATACCACGTGTCAGACAGCGACGGTCAAACATGTTCGCGACATTTGTAAAATTCCCTTGGTATACGCGCGCCCCGCACCTTTCTCCCCCTCCCGTGAAAAGAAAAAGTTTCCGGGACTCTGAGAAGTTGTCACAAATGGTCCCCGTCAGTCACACTTCCCTCTCCCTTTCCGCTTTCTGCTATGTCGTTCTCTCTTTTCCTCTTCTTCCTCTGCGCAACACTCGACTCGGGTGAGTGCCCGAATCAAAAAGTCTCTCCGGTTACCTCTTTCTTCCCATTCCTTGTTTTTCTCGCTCTCTATAGTGCTACCTAGTTTTCTCTTTCTGCTGAGAAATCTTCAAATATGTTGGAAACGAAGGTTCCTAAAAAAAAAGTAAAGAAAGAAAGATGTAGGAAGATTGCTTGAAAGAGTGAACAAAACTAAAAACGCAACATACAAATCTTTTTATTTTTATGACTGTCGTACGAATAGAGGTGAACGTTCTTGATCGATAACATAGGAAGCAGAATTAAAACTTCCGGTAGTTGGTCGTTTCTCTTATGTGCACATTTCTCTCTCTCTCTCTCTCTCTCTCTCTCTCTCTCTCTCTCCTCCTTTGTGTTTGTGTGTGTCGTTCCAATACCCCTTGCTCTTGATCCCTTACCTCCACTCAGAGTTACCACCTCTTGCTCCTTCTTAGCTCTCCGCTATTCGCTGACTTGTTTTCGATTCCTCTTGCAGTCTTTTTCGGCTGTTGCGCTAATCCTTCAGTCAACTAATCGTCTTTGGTTATTAAATAAATCTAAGTAAGGTGATATGATGTAGCTCTCAGAAATATCTTCTTTAAGTTTATGAAACAGGAAAAATATCTGATTTTGCTTCTTTGATGTGAAGTCCAAACTTGGTGCCATTCTTTCAGAATTATTTTTCCATAAGAAAGTATAACATCACCTTCTGTTATTCTGTGTCCCTTGCGATTTTCTTGTGTGTGTGTGTGTGTGTGTTTCCGGTAGATGAGTAGTTTCGCTAGTCGCGTTGTAATTAAAAAACACCAGGCTCGATTCCCGGTGGAAACATATGGAAAAGAATAGTTAGGAATCTTAAAATGTACGTCCACTCATTCTGTGGAACACTATCAGAACTTCATGACAAAATTTGAATCAAAAAACAAGATCGCTATGACTCATGAACTTTGGACGAAATACGAATCCTCATCATCACTGTAAAATAATCGTAAATGATATATCACTTGAATCCCAGGGAGTCAGGTCTAGTTCCAGAAATACAGGGAATGGAACGGACTTGAAACGTTTAAAAATCAGAAACGAACAAAAAGTAAGAAAATGGAACAGTGACCTTCACCTCAGTCAGTTGGGTTCTGAAAAGGTAGAAAAAAGAAAATTATATAAATGCACATGCCCTCTTCCCCACAGACAGACAGAGAGAGAGAGAGAGAGAGAGAGAGAGAGAGAGATGGTGGAGCAACAGTCAATTTGTAGACTGGTTACTTAATTCTAAAATGTGAATCTCATGATCTCTAGTACAATAGACAATCATCGGAAGTATATGACCACTGCTTCCACGCCGTAAACATTGCTGTAAAGGTTGTGGAGAAATGGGAAAGATTTACGGAGTTGTGAAATACCGAATGTTAGGATAAAAGTCACCAGTGTTTGATTTGCCGGGGGATGCCGGTGATTTTCCCTGTGCGTGAGGATTCTATTAATTCATCCCCGGTTGTTGATTCAGAATATCATCCTAAGCAGGGATAAAAAATGTTTGCATTTCTACCCAACTAGAAACTTACTAGCTACCAATAATTTTAACCCCCCCCCCCCCCCTTCGTAATTTATAACAAATCGAACACTGGAAGTCACGATTCGAATCTTAGTATTGTAACAGCTTCTTCTTTACATTCGAATAGAACTAAATGTTCAGACCATTTTTTTCTTGAACCTGGTTTAAAGACTGTTTCATTGTTTAGTGACTTCTATAGTACGACTTGCTTTAGTAAAGCTACTTACCTAACGCCGCCCAGCTATCTTCGGACGCACCGTGCCCCCCTTTCACACCATGCTTCGCTCGGTGTGCATCCTGCCCTGGTGAGTTTATATCCTTGCTTTTATGGCCTCTATTTGGTATATTAAATCACTACATTTATTAAATTTCCTAATGCGTATATACGTAAAAAAACAAAAAATAATAATAATAAACTTTTTAAAGACATTATTTTCTTAATCAGCTCGTACTAGAAAGTAAAAAAAAATAATTTTGTTTATGCATGACTAAAAAGAAAAGCATGAGGCGCGCCAATTCAAAAGTTTATGAAGTGACTGTATATGAGAGCACGACCCATGCTTTTCTTGTTAGTCATACATAAACATTCTTTTTTTACTTTTTAGTACGAAAAGATTAAGAAAAGAATGTCTTGAAAAAATTTATTTTCTTTCGAGTTATTTCGATGTTCGGATACATTTTCTCAAGCTAAATGTTTTGTGACCCAAATCCTAAAGTGTTCTGTAACCAGGAAAACCCAGGCTAGTTGCAAGCTAGTATTTGTTTTAGGATAAAGAAGTTGAGACTAATATATATATATATATATTAAAATATAGCTTTTAAAATATATTGAAATATATAAAAGTAACAATGAAATATTGTATTCTCACCGGAAATACGTCGTTCTCCAAAATTTCATCATTCTATGACGTCGATAAATAAGTTCAATTAACGTTCCAAGATTTGATGACAGCACGAACCATTCTGAACTAAATAAAAGAATTTTAGAAAATGTAAAAGAAACCACCACAGGGTTCGATCCTGGGACCTCCGGATCATCTTCCCGATGCATTAACCACTGGACTAAGCTGGGAACTGGCCGAAGAGGCGCTTATCTGTATAACTTATAGTTCACGCTCTGCGCCTGCTGTTGACGTGCACGTAAGCGCTTAAGCTATATACCGTGCACGTCGGAAGTGTGCGTAGACACTCGCAAAGGAAAAATGTAGTGAGGAATCATATTATTGATTTAATACCTGCCGTTATGACACCAAGTTGTTTAGAACTACATCAAATTCCTGTGTAGACAACTACATTAGTCGACACACGCGTTAGCGATAGCTGCAAATTTCGATATTAATTCCACTATTCCATCAACTTTTCAACTGGCGACTCTTAGTTATGGGATTGATAGATCCCAATGGGCACAACATTACGAACAATGCACGGCTTTCCTACACGAACTGCATACATATCCAAACAGGAAATAAATTGTTTTAGTGAAAGTGTGTAGTGTTCGTGGGATAAGGCAGAGTCACATACCGTACCAGAGAAAATAGAGTGAAAGAGAGATACTTGAAGAACAGTGATCTCAGATAGGAAAGCTTGTTACGTAGGGTAAAAACTAAATACTCAATATATTACAAACAGAAACCACCCAAATCCAAAACAATAGCTCAAGTGTGAATTCATCAACAGGCAATAGAAGCTGAGGGTTCAAGAGTTCAAACATATAAGCAATTCAAAATCACTGAACTGCTTCAGATATGTTCGACATTCTCCCTCAGAGATGAAAATTCTTTGTGAGGTGGTAGATTGTCATAGTTTAATGCAAGTCTGATTAACAAGTTTCAGTTATGTAAAATCCTTAAAGAACCTACCGGGAGGAAAATGACTGAAT
>JAGDQP010048701.1:0-14686 GCA_022664845.1 Lepisma saccharinum
GTTCGATAGATGGCAGAAGAGTATTCTGGCCGCTTGAAGTAACTATATCGTTTTATATTGAATGGAAGTTGAGTTTAATTTAAAATGCTGAATATATTATTATTATTATAGTTGTTTGTAATCGTGCGTAAAATTCTGTTACTGTAAGAAATATTGTTTACAGAAAGATCTTAAACTTGTAATGCACGAAAAGTAAATCACATAATTCTATAGATACAGTACGGCGTCGCACACGCGCCAAATGCACAAAGGAAACTAAACCACTACTTGCTTCCGTCGCAAGCATTCACTGAATGCAGTCATTGCATACGATCATCGCCTAAACGAAACTGTACCTTAAGCCATAGAGTTAGTTAGTTAGGTAGCCTAACGGACAACGAATGCTCTTCTGATCACGCAGTTCGTATTTTTGCTGTAGATGGCAAACGATGTTCGCAAATTTGCTGCAATCTATGAAGGACTCAGTGTTTTACATTCTAAGATTCTCCGTGCTACTTTAGATTTTAGTCCAATTTTAGATTTTTGAGCACAAATTATACATTTTCCGTTGTTTAGGCATTATTTTCCTAAATTAATGAATAACATATAATTTCTTTAGTAGAAATCAAAATTCATGGATCGAAGTAAGGTATCAAAATTTTGTAAGCATTTCGTGAGTTAAAAAGAACATTTTCGCAAATATTATAAACCACCTATCTACTCTATGTGATTTTTAGAGTGTTTAAAATTTTCGGGAATTAGTCAGTCGGGAAATTCTACTGTCCTTATTTATAGGATATTTATTTGTTTCTAAAAACTCTTTAATTTAATGGTTATAGGTTAATGTTTAATAATATATTAAGGATTCAAGACATATTATAAATACAATAATTACCACACTATATACCAGAGATAAGTAATATACTCACAAGAAGTGTCATGGTATTTTTCTGGCAACAATTGATTTAAATAAAAAATGTTTATTTTACTTTGCTACTGGCCATTGTTATACGCTAAATATAATGTTATATATTTAGAATACATTAGCGAAAAGAGAAAGCAGAAAGAGAAGCAAATAAGATTGGAAAAGGAGAGAACACTTTATAAAGAAAGAAGAGAAACGAAAAGAGACTGAGAGGAAAGAAATCAAAGAACGAAAACGAAAGACAAAATGGAAACAGAAAAGGAAACAAAGAAAATGCAGAAGGAAAAATGGCAACCAGGGAAGAATAAAAGGAAAGCAAGAAACAAGAAAGATAAATAGGGAACAAGAAAGAAAGACGGGAGGAAAGAATGAAAGAAGTAAAGACAAAGGAAGGAGGAACGAACAAATGAGAAAGAAAGAAAAATCGAAGAAAGAAGAGAAAGAGAGAAAATGAAAAGTAGTCGAAGGAAAGAAAGAAATGAAACACAGAAGGAGAGAGGGATAAAACACTTGCAGGACAAATACGACATTTTACATATAAAGACCAAAGGAAAAGAACGCAATTTGTCCATTTTATTAATTTCACAGAAGAGTGCTTTTAACGTTCAAAATTAGCATTGCATATACCTGCAAATCAGATCAATATTATAGCAGACAGACTATGATTTTTCTCTGCATGTATAATAGCTTGTTAAAATGGTCCTTCAAAAAAAAACTGATGGCATTCTTACCTCAATTTTGCCAAAAATAAACCATTCTTTGTTTCCTCTTGTCTTCATAGATGCTGCCTGTGCATTTCATAAATTATTCATTGTAGATATTAGTCCTTGCCATTAATGAACAGCATAAGTAGTATTTAAGTTCTAAGATGAACCAATTGGAAATTACACGAATCATCAATTAGAAAACTTCTAGATTCGACTTGAGAAACTTGTTTCATTAATTTTCCTCGATCCAGTTATGGTTACAGAAAATATTTAGCTTAGATAACAATCACTCTTAATTTCTTAAGAGGTCGCTAATTACTCTAAAGGAATTTATTTTAAAGTAATTACGCGTACATCTTTGTGCGTTCAGTACAGTTTGTGGAAAATATATTGAGTTATCAAAAACTGGTTATCCTCGTTGAAGACAATACAGTTACAGTGATTACTCTTGTGTTTTCGTTTGAAGTTTCAAAATATCACTTAACAACAAGTGTTAAGAGTGCATAGAACTGTTAAAAGTACAAACTATTTACTCAGACGGATATATTTTTTTCAAATACATAATAGGATAATATGCATGATCCCTTTTAGAGGAATATGAAACCAACTTCATCAACAATTGATTGTTTTTGGCAATCGTGTGGAAGTAAACCATCAGAGGTTAGCAAAAGAAGGCTATAAATCAGTGAATTTCACTGAATGTGTAGCTAACTGCTCTATATGCCATAATAAAGACAACCAGGAAAGAAGAACCTGGGCATGCCAATAAATTTAATAAAATTGTGCTAGAATTTAATTTAAGGTACTAAACGTTTCCCTGCTCATATCAGCGTGGCAAAAAGTAACCTTGAGTCAGCTTCCATTAGAGCTCAAACATTCAAAAATATCTTTGAACAACATGAAACTGTGAGCCAAGGCACTATACATACTAAGTTGCGACCAGAATAACAACCAGCTTGAATAGAAAGCGACTATTTTAAGTTGAATGAAACCTTCATAGCTAATATAACTGCGATACAAGAGGTAAATGTATATCCTTTCTTTCCTACAGGTAAGGGACGTATCTACTAGTACAGAAGGAATACTTATGATTCTTCTGTGATAAGGAAGGAAGAAAAAGACAAACAAATAAAGTTGGACTTTTAAGAGAATTGCATTGTAGGAGTAAGAAAATCTAATGACTAAGTATTGCAACGGAATTTGTGTCTTCTAGTGCAGCAAAAACGAGTTTAATTACCAGTTCAACTAGCAGATTCAGATACAAACAGAAATGAAAGAGTTCACTAACAAATTTCAGTAGCAACGTAGGTGTGAATAGTATAAAGAACCACAAGCAATCTAAAGTATAAGTGAATAAATAGTAACACGCAAACGAAGGACAAATGTGAAGAATACAGGGAAAGAAAGATGTCCATTTTTGTTTTCCGAAAGCAGGATTTGAATTTGAATTTATTTCCATCTTTTTACAAAAAATAAAATTTTAATTTTAATTTAAGTTTTAGGCTTGTAGGCAACTTTGGCTGAGGCTGGATGGATGATGGTGGGATGACTAGTTGAATGAGGAAAATGGGAGGAAACGGGAGAACCTCGAGAAAACCGACACACGCACACACGGTGTTTCTTCACTACAACGCCCACATGGCACAGGCAGGGTTTGAGACGACGATCCAGACGAAGTCTTATTAAAAAGTACAGTAACAAAGAGTGCTTTTTCGGTAAGGGAAAAACAAAAGCAAAGAGAAAGATAGAAAGAAAGAAACAAAATCATAACAAATGAGTATACATTATAAAACAAATTCGAATAAATACGAATTCAATATACAGTGAAACTTCTCCTAACGGACACCTCTAAAAATCGGACACCTCCAAATAACGGCCACTTTTCAATTCCCCGGCAGAACATCATTCGGTACAATGGAAAAGTAACTTCTGAATAGCGGACATTCTCAATAACGGACGTGGACACTGAAAACTAATCCCCAGCGCCTATGTAGAACTTGTAAAAAACGGAAAGCCAAGAATAAAACTCTTTTATTTTCTGGAATTTCAAACAATGACGGGCAGGATTTCTAACATTATCGCACATGGTTGAGTAAGATATTGTATTTTTCTATTTCGGTTTTTAAGTGCATATTGTTTAGGAGTCATTTTCAACAGTTGAACAATGGAATGACGTCTCGTGCATTTTATCTTCGTCTGGCTACAAGTGATCCAATTTTCCTTGTGTTGCTTTCTAAGCATTTTCCGAATAGCGGACACTTCCGAATAACTGATAGTTTTACGTTCCTCGTTACTGTCCACTATATAGATGTTTCACTGTATAATCAAATTAATTTGTAACAGAGAAAAGTGAGAAACTAATAAACAACTCTTATTTGCTGTGCAAATTGAAAAACTTTTCGTTTGATATCAAGTTGCTTACAGCGAAAATTAATCTGACTGATGTACATTCATATTTTCTCTTTCTAGTAGTAAATAAAGTTTGAGTAGTGAACAAATAAACCGACCAATAAACTTTTTTCGCTTATAATTCGTGGCATTTATTACATATTCCATAGGTGTGTAATTTTCGTAGGTTCTTTTTATTTTGGCAATAACTTGTTTACATTTTGACCAGCAATCATTAATAATTTGGCAATTCTGCATCATGTGTTTACATTTATTACACTGATTGTTATTTATTATTTTCCTTTTAAATATCTTTTTAAAATATTTCATATATAATTTTAAATCTGGTATCATGTAATGCTGACAAGAGTCACTAATATTTGTCCAAATTATATGCCATTGTTTTCAGGGTATTTATACGTAATGTCAGGATAAAGGCCAATCTTTCGATAGAGCAGAAGTTTATATATGTTTTCAACATTCCAATTTTCAAAGTCGTATTGATTAATAATTGCATATGACATTCCTATAATCTCACTTGTTAAATAATGTATTTTTTCCAATGCAGATATTTTTCAGAAGACAATACGATACTAAGATTTTTCTTTCATATATTAAAATGTTAGCAAAATGTCAGTATATGACGGGAATTGAACATTATACAATACAATATATTTTTAATGTACTCGTAATATTACAAGCGGCACCATTGGTACTAGGAAGTGTCAACATATTTATATACTGTGCGACTCTTATTGTTTACTAGTGTAGTACATTTTTTGTGACTTTTATGTCCGATAATACTTGCATATCCATGTTCCTCACATTGCCGTTCTTTGACTTCGTCCCTTACATCAGAAATATACACTTCATTATTATGAACAGATTTAATATCCAAATTCTCTTCACAGTCATTTATAATACCATCACTGTCTAAGTCAGTTTCTTCATCTTTTATTTACTATGTCCATGATATGTGGTTTAAAAATTTAAAATATCCCTGACGAAAGAAACAACCTTAAATACACACGTGGGATACTATGGCATTCCAGTACCAAATTTTCATAGATAACAAAAGGCTCACAACGTTGAACTTCTGCATGCAACAATGTTTCATTCCCACTCCCAATTAAGTATACAATAAAAGATAAGTCGTGATTTAACAGATTATTCAAGCTGTCGTTGTAAAATAAAGTGTTTGGATGTTGTAGCACCCATGTATGTGTTTCAGGGTTAAGAATGAGATAACTACCCAGCAAGCCAAATGCCAACAAAGACGGCAAATGGTCGGGGATGTTGGTCAGACTGGCGTCGGGGATGGGCAGAACTCAGACTAGAAGTCGGGAAGTCGATGGAAGAAGGTCGGCGTGCAGCCACAAGTGGCGTTTGGTGGTCGGGCTATTTACTGGCCACCGTCCGTCGCTGACTTGCCGGCATTGAGGAGAAAACTTAACCATTCTCAGCACTTGATGGTGGAAAAAGGATGGTCTCCGTCCACTACCTTAGGTCGGGAAAAGGCAGCTCTCGGCTCATTTTCTGATGGTCGAGAATAGAGCGGGGTCCGGTCTATGATAGATGGCCTGGAAATAATCGTGCCCCCACCCACTTTTTGTATTCGGGAAAAGTTGGGAGGCCGGGCATTTTCTGACCGTTGTAATTTGTTTATGTAACTAAAGCATCGGTATTCCGTTGCAAAATAATTATTCCTGAAAGTCTAGAATATAGAAAGGAGAACCTCTTCGACGCATCCCAGGTCAGCTGGTGTTGCGCTGGTTTGGTTTCTTATATAATAATTCAGAATTATGAAATGAAATGTCAAAACTAAAAGATCTTATTGATCGTCTACCATTGGATAATTATGTTTCTAGTAAAAGATGAAAAGAGGAAATGTTGTTTTTCTTTTAACAAACGTACATATGTTAAAAACGAAGGTGCCTGTAACTGGAGTAGGAACTTATAATGTATTATTATTACTAGGTGTTACCCACAGCTTCACTCCACTTGGAAGCCGCCCTCGAGTATCAGGATGTATGGTCGAGGCACGACAGACAGCTCGTAGGAACAGGTCATCTTTCTCGGGTGCTCCCTAGCAGCTGCTGTAAAGTGACGTGTTAGTTCGAGTGTTTGACGGGAGTTAAGCCAAAGATTTTGCTTCCTTTTTCGTTTCTCTGCTTTGGTTTTGCGTTATAAACTGATTAGCAGGAACAGTCTGGTTTTTTTTGTATTTCCTTGTAAGGCCAGGCGCCTGGAAGTCTGATGGTGGAGAAGTGATAGTTTATTTTTGTGAAATAGTAGAGCCTATGAGTGGCAAGCAAGCAGAAACCGAGCCATTACGTCAGTGTGTGTGTACGTCGGAACAGTGCAATGTTTAATGGGTCAAGAAAAGACATGTGTTTTGTGGAAGAATTACTGAAGTAAGAGTTACTTGATCGGCACCGTAAAACAATTTTAAGAGTGATAATCGGGAGTGGTGTTGTGAGCTACTGTGATGTCTATTGGGCTAGTGTTTTAATTGGAGCATAGACGCTATGAAAATCGAACGACAAACACTCTCAGCGTTCATTTCCAAAATGTTAAAAGACTACCGTCCAGTTTGACGACCCATGCTTTCATTCAGGAAACTTTTGGGCTAAAACTAGAGGAAATTTTATCTATAGAAATAGATTTCCTTCCTCGTTTTCTTTTTTAAAAACTTATTTCCCCTGAAATATGTAACACACTTTTAGTACGGTGAATTATCGGGATGAGACGTGGACTTATCGTTTGTCAGTGGATCTTGCGGCAAAACCGATTACATTAGTCCGAATATCACCGGTACCGCTGGAATTAACGGACGACATACTTCGCCCTGAATTAAGGGAATATGGTCAAATTCAGGAGATTGAGGAGGAACGTTTCACAGAAGACCATATATATGCGAATATTCGCACGGGCAAGAAGCTAGTGAAAATGTTTCTCAGCAAAGACATTCCAAACATCGTCCCGATGTGTGGGCTGCGATTGGCAGTCCAGTATCAGTTCCAACCGATCACGTGTAACTATTGTTTAAAATCAGGGCATCTCGTGACCAGTTGCGAAGCCAGAAAACAATCCACGGGTAACCGGGGCCCTCGCAATAAACGGGAGAATACCCCGCGGGAGATTCCCCGAAAAGACCCTTCGGCCCAAGTGAGTCGTGCTGCAAGACCGGAGTTTTACAAACAGTTTCCGAGTGTTCTGGAAAGCACGCGCCCACGACCGGTTAGTGACACCGTGTCTGACGGGTCAGATCCTGTAGTACCGGGGCAACCATCTGTCGGGCCCAGTAGCACCTCTGTGGTCCGACTCCAGGTCATCTGGACGCTTAAGTTTTCATACGCCTTTAACGGGAATTAAAGATAGATTGAACACGACAGTGGCAAGGTTAGACAGTGCAACGCCAGGGGAGGTGGGGACGCGGGGCACTGACTTTCATTTAGCACCTCAGCTCCAGTTTACTTCGTTCCCAGTACCACAGACTTCTGCTAGAACCGTCGAACTGGTACCCCCCAAGGACCCCACGTGTGATCCGGACTGTGATCAGTGTAATGCGGTGGGTGGGGACAAGGTACCTCTGTTCCAGCAAGCTGAAAACCTACCGGCGTTTGGAAGCAGGGTAAGCCCGGAAGAGAGACATATCGATGGACCAGAGGACTGGCAGGATGCGGCGGAGAATATGTAATTGGTGAACCCGTCGACTACCGAGACCCCACTGGTAAGCCACCGGTTACTGAGAGTATCAAGGTAAGTGACCTAGAAGCGGCTTTGGAGAACAACACAGAGGCTGCCACTAGGAGCAGGGAGGTAGACCAAAATACTAGTGTGAACAGTGTGACAAAAGTGGATAGTGTTCACGCGCCCTTAGCTGGCCTGCAGGGGAATCCACAGACATCGGGGAGTGTGACGAAACTGTGTCCAAGTTAAGGTCCAGAGCACAAAGAACAGCCACGTCTGCTGGTAGCATTGGTTTAAAAAGAAAAACTAAGCTTTCCAAGGACAACTTGAGTGAGGATATAACGCTCAAATTATCCAAAAAAAGAAACATGTCCGCTAAGGCAACCCAGTACTTTATTGTGTGGGGTTTTGGGTATTTTTTTTCTATAATGTGTTCAGGGGGTATCCCTTTAGTTTTTTTATGTGTCACCGTTTTCGAAGCCAGGGTATATGCAAGTATGTTTGCACGAGTTTGGTTCTTAAGTGTTATTTTTAGTTTGACGGCCCCCTGCTCTGGGTTTATTGCACAAAGTAGTATAATCAGTATGATGAGACCACATTGCTATCGCCTGGCGACAGTAAATATTCATGGTCTATGTTTTGAGTGCTATGAATGATTTTCTTTATAGATACGACATTCATCTCTTATTTATACAGGATAATAGGCTGTTAGATCCGCTTTATTTTCCGAAGTATAATATGATCCAGTCGAATTCTTAAAATGCCAGTGGCACACCAATTCTAGCCCGGATCGATATTTCACTTGAACAAGTGTGTGGACCTATCACTCCACGCATAACTCGGGCACAATGGAATCATTATGACTTTCTGTCGGTATATGGTAAAACGACAGGGACTCCGGTTGAGGAGCGTAATAGGTTTTTTGCGGAAGACGTGGCGGAAACGTTACAGGATAGTCGGCACAATATCATTGTGGCAGGAGATTTCAATAGTACCTTAAACAAAACAGAATCTGAACCTTATAATTTGGTATCGCAGAGTAATAAAACAGTTAGTATCTACATTTGACTTATAGATATTTGGTCCATTAAAAATATGCAAAAGACAGGTTGGACGTTTATCGCGTCACACTCCAGAAGCCGTATCGATAGATTTTTAATCAGTAAGGATCTGGTAGAGAAAGTAAAAGAATAGAGTTCGTAGGAACCTGTTTTACTGATCATTCTGCAATGATCTTGCATTTGAATTTAGAACCATTGCAGATCTTCAGAAGGTCTAACATGTGGCATATCAACACACAGATTTTTGACCTGGAAGAGTTTAAAGCACAATTTAGTCAATTCTGGTTCGATCTGTTATAGAATCGTAAACCGAACCAGTCGCTTATGGACTGGTGGTATAAATATGCTAAGTATAAGATCAAAACCTTTTGTAAATTTTTCCAACTGGAACGTGCACGTTACGCGAAAGAACAAAAGGCCTATTATTATAACCTTTTACAGGAATACCAGAACAAAATGTACAAGGCGACCATACGGTTTTCCCTCAGATAAAAAAATGAAGGCGATCATTTTAGACCTTACATGTCATAAAACCCAGGGGGTGTTGATCCGATCTAAGAGCGATCTGGTGGACGCTCAGGAACAGATTTCCTTGGACTTGATCAAACGTGAAAAGTTCCGCGGGAAACAGAATCATATTGTACATTTACAAGATGATAATGGCAAAATGCCTAGTTATGCTGAGGTCCGCATTTATTTGTACCAATATTACTGGGACCATTTTCAATTCCCTGTAGATACTGACCACACGTCCAAGTTATGGGACTATCCGTTGCCGGAGATACCGGAACACGTCCTCGAGAGGCTAGAGGCGCCGTTTACCCCTCACGAAGTCGGTACAGTATTGGAGCAAAGTAAGAACCGTAAAAGTCCGAGGCTAGATGCCATCCCTTACGAACTATATAAACATTTTATGATATTTTTGTAACTCATTTGACTCAGGTTTTTAATGAAATTCGTCAGGTGGGATATATTCCCATTGATATGTTGACCGGGTTAGTTATCCCTATACCAAAGGTGGGGAAGGAACAGCACATCCAAATCCTACATCCTATCCAGTTACTTAATACCAATATGAAATTATTCACTAGATGCCTCAAGAACCGGTTGCAGTCGATCAGTCCTTATTTTTTACATCCGCAACAGTATGGTAACGGACCGCCCCCTCCTTTTTTAGCCTTGGCGAATATACGTGACTATATTCAGAGTTTTGCCAACTACCCTCCGACCAAATACGCGATTGTAAGCTTCGATTTTGCGGAAGCTTTTAATAAGATCAAGTTTGGCTACCTAGAGAAATTATTCGCCTTTTATAAGTTACCCCCGCATATGACTATGATACTGAGTGCGTAATATCGTTGCAGGAAAATGGCGATTAAAATTCATCAACAATGTACATTAAGTTTTGTTATTAAAGGTGGGTCCTTACCTCAGGGGGACGCACTAAGTTCCCTGATGTATTCCCTGGCAGTATCCCCTTTTCTTCACCGGCTCGAGAGGTGTATGACTGTCAATCCGCAGCGGTTCAGTCCTATGTGGATGATTTGGCTCTGTTCACCGCATCACCGGCTGAACTGCCAAGCATTCAACGAGAAATTGCATTCTACGAACAGGCGTCCGGGGCACAGGTGAAGGTGGAGAAAACTAAAATCTTAAGTTTAACATCTACAAGGAGATACTGAATATGCAGCCTATTGTAGGACAGAAGCAGGTCTGAAAATTCTTGGCATTGAGCGGCATAGGAATTTTGACACTATGCTTAATGACACGCATCAAAAGGTGTATAAAATCTACTAAGCCACAATAAATCCAGATGTTTTAATTTATTAGCTAGGAGGGATTTTATACACTCTTTGTTATTTCGTGTATATGGTACAGGGCCAAGATTTTTATGCCACCGGTTGGCTTCTAAAAAAAGTACAAAAGCAGATCACTTTTTTTTCTCTGGCACAGAAAAGTGTTCAAGGTAGCGTATACGACACTTGTTTTACCTCTGAAGGACGCGAGAATCAACCTCCTGGAATTCAAAACGCAAGCCCATCGCCTGCTATTACAAAGGACGATTCGGATTTTAACCGAGTTTGAATTTAAGCTTCCGGCCCGGTATCTTGAACATCCTATTTAGGAAAGTGATTTCCCCGCTCCTTTGGTGGCACCTATTAACCTGGCACCGGCAGTGAGGAAAAATGTTTTATGTACCTCAATTATTATTGAGATTGTGTATTTTATATTACGGCAGGTAGATGTAGATGAGTGGTCTGTTAAACAAATGTATGTGTTTATGCTACAACGTAAGAGTCATGGCACACCGGCGCCGAAAAGAACACTGAACTTTCCACAGGTAGGCTGGCCACGCATTTTGAGTATATCCATCTCGGTATACTTACTAAACACCAACGTGCTCTTTGGAATGCCCTAGTTCACGATATTGTTTTAACAGGAAAGAAACGGTATAAAATTGGTATGCAGCAAAGCAATCTATATGTCTGTAACCAACTAGATACTTTAGAACATCAATTACAATACTGTACGCATACGAGGGACGTGTGGACAACATATGCCACGTTAATAGCCAGAATGTGCAGGACAGCCGCTAACATAGTAACAGCGGCAGCTTTTATTTTATTTCCTGATTTTAATTTCTTTCCTCGCACTAAACATAATGCTGTCATTGGTTAACTGGGCAAACTATATCTTTTCTCTGCCAGGAGGATGAACATAAACATCCGAAGCTTTATGTCACATTTTTGATGCACCAATACCGGATACTCGAAAGCAATTACAGGAGGATACACCGTTATATCCCCCTGTATTTGTGTGTGTAAATAGAACACAGTGTATGTATATTTTTTTGCATTTTGTAATTATGTTTAACGCAAACAATCTTACTTGTGTATAAACTATCGTCCACGACAAAATACTAACTTCCGTGTGGCGAGAGAACATTGGAACTGGCACCACTGAGTCCGGAAATTTCGAGAACAAAACGACTGAATAACGAAAAGTATCGCGCGCAGTGTTTTAGCGGGACGACACAGAACGCGGTTCACAGGAATTATAGAAGGATAGCGTGGACAAGTGAAGAAAGGTACGACCCGCCAATGTTACAGAAACACAACGTAGAAGTGCCAAAGGCATTTATACACAGCTTGGGAAAGGTTATGCGAGCAGAAGTGATCGTTTTTCCAGCTGGCTGAAATAGGAATATCGCCCGACAACGAGTGAAGAAAGTAGGATTTCTCTTCATGACACATTCGCCACTAGTCCCTAGTTATTGTCTTCGGTGCATCACGTTATTAGTCATTGTGTCACTCTTCCAGTGTGCAAAAAAATCGCTGATTGATCTTGCTAATAATAATAAGTTCTCACTGTATAATAATACTCGAAGTTAGAATCAAAAGTAGTGCTTACTTGTGTTATTTTTATAGTTTCAGTGTGCAACTAATTAACACAGTCATTGTGCACCACGTGTGGCAAAATAAGACCAGTACAAAGTAAGTTTCCGCCTTCTATCAAGTTGCATAATTATGAATCGTATATTCCTGAAGGCACCTAAGTAAAGTTTAACAGTTTATATTAGTGGCCCGAACCAGGCAGCATAACCTGAAAGTGATTCCCGAAAGTTAAAAGTGAAGTCGCTTATATACGTTATTATATTTAACGAAAGCGCGGGAAAAGTGCTATGGATGTGAGTTGCAGCAGTTGGCTCCCAAAATAGATTTCCCTCCTTAACTACAAAGAGTGCAGTGGCAATCCCAGTTACGAGTCAAGCAACCTTAGTGAAGTGTGCAGTACAAGGGCATAAGTTCTATTATTGAGAAAAGCCATATCATAGCCCTTGCGTGTGGTAGAATGGTCTCTTGGTGCACTGAGTGTTATACAGTGTTATTCTTGGCGCCAACACATGAGAAATTTGCGCAACCTCCTGACGAAGGGCAAATCGCCTGCGTGCGATGGAGCCAATGTAATATAGTTCCCGTCGAGGATAAGGAATCAGTGTTACGTATAAAGTGTGGTCATCAATCGGCATAACACATGAGAAAACAGCCGAACCAAATAGACGGATAGATCTCTTGCATGTGATAGTGTCCGCAGTGCAAGTAATCGCACTCTTGACATCTGTGTTTTTATTTTTATTTCTGTGTGTAGTGAGTAGTTATTGTTCTGAAATTGAATTAAAATATATATATGCTAAATGTGTCCATGTCAAATGACCGGCAGAATAAGCTTTTTAAGGCACGTTTTATAACTTGCGCCAAGTAGTTGCGAAGTGAGTGTAAGGTAGGATAGGATCTCCTCCACGCACCATATAGTTCAGTATTCAGTATACAGTTAATACACAGCCGATAAAATCATTTTTGAGCATGATAGCAGTATAGTGGCGCTTAAAGAGAAAAATAAATAAATTAATAAAAAGTTTGCTTTCAAATATTAGAAATGCAATTTTGATATTCTGCAGTTAAGAATAGTGCGGTATTTTGTATATTTTTCTGGCAAGATCCAGATGAAGTAATGCATATATATTGTTTGGCATTCCAAATGTTCATTGCGTCTCAAATACGTTAAAATATACAATTTCTTAGACATATTGAAAATAAAATTAAATATTTTAAAAAACTTTCTTTTAACGAAATTCTAAGTACTGATTATAGTGAATGCATGCTGTAGAAAGAGTAAAGTATTGATGTGTGCTAAAAATAGTTTCTTGAAGCGTCAGCTCAGTAGAAATAGCGTAAAACATTGATATTTTGAGCGAGATTTCGTCCGTTAGTAGATATTCTGTTTTACCGGTGCCGGGATTTTGGGTTTGCACGTTGTTCAAACGGACGCTTATATCACACAGTAGGTCTCCATCTTCCGTATTAAGACTCTTGTTTAGTTGAGTCCACATGAGTTCGTCATTTTGGTAGCGAAGGCCATCTTTTCGGAAATTCATAGATTTATTTCGGGGTTCCCGGAGGGATTGATTTGTTATCTGGCACCCATGCAGAGTCACGTTGGATTGATTTAGTAAAAGCACCCTGGGGTCAATACAATTTATTTTACGGATGACAAATTGCAAACCTATCGTCTAGATTGAAACATTTAAAGTTGCACAGAAATGATTGAGGTGCAATGCCCTCCATAAATCTGCCTATGCTTGTGCGTGCATTTTCGCGGTGCTATCCCGTTTTCTTCCACTTTCTTCATTCCACCAATTAACCCCATCATCATGCATCCGGAATGAGCCAAAGATGCCTAAAATGCTTTAAAAGTAAATTTAAAATTCAATTTAAATTCAATTTTATGTCCTTTATTCTGGAAAGGAAAGAAAAAAATGGAACACGAGCTTTATCTCCACAGACTGATTCACGAGATTGGCGCTGTGTAAATATTTGTGCGTAGCGTGACAGTGAAATTATTCTTCATTGGTGTGACAACTTAGTAGTGAAGGTTGCATTTTTTACTGGAAGTCAAAAAGTAAAACATTAATTGACGTGCACTTTAAATTTTCTGTATAATGCCGAAATAATATTTGTTATTTGAGATTATACCTACATATACTAGGTCACGATACTAAAGATATAGGACTTTAATTAACAAATACTGGACAGTTAAGAAAAGTCCAATCACAGGTTGAAGTTGCACTTAGACATTTGTATAAATTTTTAAAATATATATTTTGTAACATACGTCAACGATTTTATGAAATAGATGGCCACACTGGCACTTGGGGTCGTAAACTCGCACACAATTTTTGTATTGTATCGAATAATATGTGTGTCAAGCTTAATGCTGATACGCCCAAATTGAAACAATTTGAAAAAGATGTCACACTGACAACTGAGACGCAATACCATACCCGGAATACTTCTACGACCTGGCCCAGTATCTAAGGAATACGTGCGCAAAACTAGGTGGAAATTAAGGAATCATAAATAAAAAGCACCGAA
>JAGDQP010048702.1:0-14685 GCA_022664845.1 Lepisma saccharinum
GCAAAAACATGGTAACCCACAAATGTTTATTTTTTGAGTTATTCAGCACCCGATAGAAAGCAATCATACCGCGTCGTTTAATTTTGTCCGAGTTCAAATTGTGCTCCAGAGATGGCAGCAATATTTACTTATGGTAAGCCTCTTGTAACATTTTGGGATTCATAAGATGGTAACCAACAATTAAGATGGCGGGAAACGAGGAGCAGTATACCAGCTTGCCACTAAAAAGGAAAAGAATTTGTAAATTAAACATTTCTTACAGCGAGTTCAGTGAAAAGATTTATTCTTGAGTGACTCAGGTAGCGAATATTATGGTATGAATAATAAAACATGGTAACCCACACAGCAGCATGAAAAATAGAAATTCGTTATTTTGATTTGGTACAATTATTTTAAGCCTTTATGTATAGCCTTACGTGAATAATCAGCTTTCAGCCAATGAAAATGACTTGTGCAGCAGTAAACCTCGAATTTCTTAAAAGTGTAACATTGTGGGTTACCATGTTCTTGCCTCACACCCTTCAATTTACACAGATTGTTTATTTAGCATTTAGGCTTGCTATCAATATGTTTAGTCATCAGTCATCATTAACTTTATGGATATAAAATACGAACAAGCTAATGAATACAAATACAAACCTTTTGAACAGAGACAAGCTAATATAAAACATATTACACATGCTTACAGAATGCTTACCAAGACCTTATAAGCTGGAATCATTCTACCTGAGAAGGATTTATGGAACTTATTTTTTGATTTGGTTATTAATATTCGTTGAAGCATTTACCAACAGATTCAACCGAACAATTTGCAGCTACTTCTATCCAAAGGTATTATAGCAATATATATAAAGTACAAATTTATATTTAATACTAAAGATTAAAATTAATCTTATTCATCCTCAAAGCTAATAGAGATGTGGCTAATATACGTCCATTTGTCGCATTACAGAGAAATAACACATAGACCGGACGGCATCTTTAGTGTTATGAAAAGCAAGGTGTTAGAATATGGATTGGACTAAACATGAAAAATTATTATTACAGCTTTGAGACAACTTGATTATTTTAGTTATTGTTTGTGTGTGTGACAACTTGACTATTTTCTAATGTTCTTGAGAACAGCTGAAATGCAAGGAAGAATAATTTTGCAGGTGGAATATTCGAAATAACACTTTATTATTGAGTTTATCGATGTGTAGTTAACAAACATCAAACATATTGGCATAATATGGTTTATAAACGAATTATATAGAAGCAGATTTACGATTTCATAGCAGTGTATATAAATCCTATGATCTTCATCTTATTGGATATGAGAAATATTTCTATTGTAGATACTAGGAACTGGACTTAAGTAAGTTATAAGATGCATGCTTTCTGTCAAGAGATAGAGGTTTCTGCTCCTTGCATGGATTTTGCTTATAGTACACTACACGTCTTTAGGAAAGTGTACTATTTATCAGATATGTGTTTGGTTGGTGTTTACAGCGATCCTAATTGTAACCTTAGATTGTGTACTGAATTGAACTGAATGCCACGTAACTTAACATCAGCTAACTGCTCTAAACCTAACCTAATATAACTTAATGGGAAAGCATGTTAATTCGTTATGCAGTAGATGTATGAGATTTAACCTAATCTTGGAACATTATCTGTGTTGTAGTATTCAGTTTGGTTTGTGTATGATTGAAGAATACTAATTCATATGGAATATAGAAATGTTTTATTTCTTTACCGTGACTCGGATTCAGTATTGATACTGCTGAAATTCACTTATTATTGGGGAAGAGAATATAGAAAGGTATATGCCAGGGCCTGGTTTGTGGCGACAATCTCGTAATCTGCCTGATGTGACGGAGGAAAAAATCTTAAAAACGCAGCCAAGATAGGCGGCTGTTGAGGAAATTTCCAGGACCTTCTGATTGCTAAGCCAATGCTCTACTAACTGAGCTACGGTCACTCGATAATTGATTCTATAAGAGAACATTCACTTATTGTCTGAAGAAATGTAGGCTACGTTTGATAACGTACGCTCCTCTTCTTCAGACAGTTCCTACAAATTTCAGCAAATCAGAGCTCGCAGCTTCGACTGTTGTTAAAAGCTGCTCTAACCTTGTGAATCTCCCGGTTCGACAACACTATACGGGAAAAGATTTGTCTCCCGTCAATTCTTGTCAACTACACCAGGATAGATACAAGTAGTGTTTCTTCCAGTAGATTTCATTCGGAAGGGGGGGGGGGTTGCGAAAATTATACGAGCATATTGATATGCACGTAAATAATGCATATTGACTCCAATGAACTAAAATACAAAATAATAATAATGTTACTTAACAATATGTCGTACTTCCTTAGTTAACCTCAAAATAACATGAACAATGTTTATAGAATGTGCTATTATATATGCATTTCAGTATATGTATAAGTAAAACAAATGTTGAGACTAGTTCTTTCGAGGGAACAGATGAAAAGCGCCCTGAAAATATGCCTGCAAGAAACAGTGTATACAAGCCCCGAAGTGTCTACGTAAACAAAAGTGCAGTAGCAAGCCAGAAGACCATAGTTTACCTCTAAGGGCTAATAGAACTCTGTAGCCTACCATCCAGCAGAAAAGTATTTACAAAATAATACAGGTAATACGTTTGGCAACGCTACGCAGCACTTGTCGGCTCAAGTTCGCGCTTGATTCACCTATTCCCGCCCGCCAAGCGGTCCGTGGTTTTCCGGTGACTTTGGGTCACACGTTCTAATTTTAAAATAATTGAATTCACATATTTGAACACCAAGGCTTGTCGGACGTATTGAAGAACCAAGGTTTTCTTAGTATATGTAAAATTCGTGAAAAGAAATATAAAATATTTTTCAGCAATAAACCTTGAGGCTCGAAGTCATGGGAAAGCCACGGGCCGACTGGCGGACGGGGACAAGTGAGTCAAGCGTGAGCTCGGCCTACAAGCGCTGCGTTGCGTTGCAAAAATCCTGTATTATAAATAACTTTTATGTCCATTACGGAGGAGTAACATGGCAGAATATTTTTTCTGAATCATATTCTCTATATATCGAAAATGTACTCTTAAAAGAAGATTATTTTTAAAGAATGACTCTCATACGTAGAACATTTTATTATATGTTATAGATAATTTTAATATTTTTCGGAAATATTCCTGCAGTGTTTTCTTTGTATTCCTACGTAACTGGTAAAGTATAAAATATTTTCAAAACAGTTTTAAAATATGTTAAAGCCGTATTTAAAACAATGTAAATAAATTTTTAAAAAATACTTTTAAAACATTTCCAAAGGTTAGTTTCTGAATCATATACACAATATTTCCCAAATACGCTTAAAGTGTTGGGAAATTTTAATATAATGTTTAAGATGTATGAATATTGAATATACTTCGAAATATATATTCAATATACCTGTATTTAAAAATATAATTACTGATCTCGAAAGGCTCTTAATTTGACATATATATATATCTGCTTTTATCAGGTGAATACATTATCTTTGTTATTATACTACAAAATTGTTCACAAAACTTGCTACGCAGCAAGATAATCTTTTAAAATTGATTTTCTTTAAAACGGTTTCACGTGGCGCGTCCACAATTTGTCAAAAATATTTACTTCCTGATGACTACAAGACAACACAATTTGAACAAAATCTGTAATGCATTGTTTACATTACTAACATCATACCATGGTTAACATGAACCAAGATCATTTTAGTAATGTAAACGGTAGTTACCGTTAACGCGGGTTTCAAATTTAACTAGCGTCAACTTGCGATGGTTATCTTGTAACGTTAGTAAGAAATGGCTGTCTAAACGCAAGTTAGTCATTAGGCGGGGATCATTTTGTGAGTTTATTTCTTTCTTTATCGAAATATATAGTATCCTAGTGGTACGTATCACTTTTAAAGTATAAAAGAATCATGGCAGAACTAATCTACGAAATGTGATGCTACAGTCAATTCATTTGTGTCCATTTTTTATAATTTAATACTCTCCCATGTAACAAGAAGATTCTTTACTCTACGGAAACTTCCTGTTTCTTTACAGACAATGGTAGAACAAGCACGATAACCAAGTTAAGTTCGGTAGTCTGAACGCAAGTTGTTTTACCCGTAAATCTTACCATCGTAAAAGGCTAGTAATCTAAACAAGGCATGAGGGATACATTATACGGTGAGTCCACACTAGGCCAAATTTCTGTGCGTGTACATGTTGGTGAGCACTGTCTCTGAACGGCGAAATCTTTGGTAGTTTCTTTGCTACTTCGAATTTTGAAAACAGAAAACGATAAGAGAATAAGTATACACACGTAATTACTTACTGCGCAACTTACTATATTTGTTGGTACAATGCCCTAAAAGTGTGTTTAAACACACAACAAATTACTTCTAAAATAACCAAAGTTGTTTATATATAAGTCTCAATCAATTTGCAATGTAACTGCTATCACTGTTTATAGGGTTGCCAGATACTGGGAACTATAATTACGTTCCTTATGTATTATATTGAACAAGCGTTTAAATATGCACTCACATAGCATGAAATATTTCCGGTATATTTTTAAAAAATTCTCGTTATTTCCAAAATAATTTCTTTTCTGGAAAATTATTGATTTTTTAAAAGAAAATATTATACTAGTAAGATTTTTAACGTCAAGAGGCTATTTTGTAAATATTTCCATCAATGTTCTATTTTATGTTTTCCAGTATTGAAATTGGAAATTTATTTAAAACATATTGAAATACAATTACATTTTGATTAGAGAACCAGCATCGGTAGATCTCCGAAACTCCAGGAGGTCCCAGGCCCGACCCTGCTCTCCACTTGAACATAACACTTTTACCAGTTAACATTATAGAATATTGGTTTGAACAATTATATACAATATTATGTTAATGTGTGCTTGTTAATGACGAACTGTCTCCAACCTACCGAAATCAGTGGCTCTTCGGCACGGTTTTATCGGAAATTCCAGAAGATCCGCCCCTCGGACACCGGAAACAGTTCATCATTATCCATATCAAATTTTAATTGTATGTAAAAGACATTTCTTATAAGTTAGGACTCACATAAGCAAATGTTTGTGTGTAAGTCAAGATTCTCTCTCCTACTATTACTATTTGTTCATTTGTTGGGTTTCCTACCCGTTTTGCGATTCATGGTTTGTATGTTTTTATCATGTTCTCTTCTTTTATTTTGATTGGTATGTTATTATAAATTTTAAGTTTATAATGCGTTTGATATTGGATTAATGATTTTGTTGTTCTTACTGTTTCTAGACTTTTCTTTGTAATATTTCTAGTTCCACGCGTGTGTGAAATTTTACTCCATTCGTTCTCTTTAATATTCATTAGAACATATTTTAAATATAGCTTTGAAAAAGGTAACGATGAAAATTCTTTATACATCACTTCTACTCTATTATCTAAATCTTTCTTCAAGCTTTTTCGTATAATGTTATTTTGTTGAACTATTAAGGTTTCAAGTGAGAAGGATAAGCAACACTCCGACTTAGAGTGTCATACTGAAGTACACTTTGTACAAGAGTATGATATATCATACCTAAAATTTTAATACTAAACATATTTCAAATTGAACAAATTTGTATGACAGTTTTCTTAAAATTTTCAGTGTATTGTAAATGTGAAGACCATTTTAAATTCTTATCAATAACTGTACCTAAATATTTTACACTTTCTTCGTTAACTAGGCAACTGCGTTTAGAATTTGCTATATTTCTACATGTATGTAGTTATAGTATTATGTTTTTGTTATACTATGAAATACTCCATACATATTTATTTTATTATAATAAGATATAATTCGTACGAAAGTCATGTCGAGATTATAGATATTCCAACATAATAAAAGTAAAATACAGTTTTCCTAAAAAAACAACAACTTTAATCTTCTGAACGAAGAAAGCATGATCCAATGGCTATTGCACATATTTGGAATGTAGGTTCACTTTGGTTGAGTATTTTCATATACTGATTTGTAAAATCGTTTGACAATGTTCTCTACAATATATGAACGCAAACCGTAAGCTTTGACTCGATTCCCGCATCCAGAAATAACCCGTTCATACATTTCTATGTATGAGCAAACTCGGCCATAACTTGTATCTAGGTAACTGGTTAAGTGTTTATACATACCGTTACAATCTACGTAACGAAACTAAACAATGTTGCCTTAACTTGATTAATTAAGGAGTTAATAAAATGTTCAATATTTGCCTTCTGGCAGTTTTGAAGCTGTCCAACTGAAGTTGATGAAAAGGTTACGTATCTGGTATTTCAGAATTTAATGGCAGGAGATGATCATTAAGCCACACATTTATTTTATGAAGGTCTAGTTCAGATTTTGTTAATGTTTCTGTCCATGTACTTCCGATGACAGTAATTGACGTATAGTCCGCAAATAATTGAATGTGTCAATTTATCTGTAAGTTGCATCCATAAAGAATAAGACTGGTCCTACAGTTTCGTGAGGAACCCCATACTTTACATCTGTAAAACTACTCATACAGTCACCTATTTAAACAGCCTGTTTCCTATCCTTTAAACAACTATTAAACCAAGATAATGCTATACCTCGTTCCTCACAATTCTCAAGCTTAACCAAGATCATTTCATGCTAGATACTATCAAATCCTTTGGCAATATCGAGGAATATTGTTATAACCTCCTCATTTTTGTCCATACTTTTACAAATTATTTCTATTAATTTGTACTCTGCATTCTATGTACTTCTTTCTACCAGCTCGGAAACCATATTGATTACATGACAAAAACTTTATTCCGTTCTAGAAAAGCAACCAATCTTTTCTTAATACATTTTTCTAACAATTTTGCACAATTACTAGGTAATGAATGATATAGGTATATAATTGTTTACATCACGTTTGGTTCCATTTCTATGTATAGATTTTATAATAGCTATTTTAAATTCATTTGGAAAAATATATATTTTTAAGATTAAGTTTAATATATATTGAGGCAGTTTAAGAATAGTAGCTTTAGCTTTCTTTAGTACATTTGTAGATATGTTATCTATACCAGGAGCTGTTTTAGTTGATCTAGAAAATTTAAGATTTCTTGCTAGGTGTGAGAAATATAGAATTTGTGAACTTATTTTGTAAAATTGAGTTGAAATTTGCTCTGTCTGCAGACACTTTGCTGGTTGTAGTATTGCATCAAGGGTTTGGTACTATGTCCTTGAAGAAAAAAATACATGCACATGTCAACTTGTATCATGATACTTTTCATAAAACAATATTTAGCAACATTGGGCCATTTTGAAGTTTGTCAACATAGAATTTCGAGTTATTATCCAACAATGCTATTGAACCAACTCTATGGCAACGCTGTGAACGGTTGAATAATTATAAACAGGTAGTCTAATAAAGATAATTAGAACATGTTATTACTGTAATTTATAGCATAGAAAGAGAGCTTGTCTGGCATATAGTAAGTTATGTGCGAAATGTGGTGAAAAGAGATATTATAAGGTTTGTTGCGATCAGGTACATAGGTCGCGCAACAACTTACACTCGAAAGATTATGCCAAAACCATAGATAAACATCTCAGCAAACAAGACATGAAAGTAACATCATGCAACAGTGAATTTAGTAGTAACGACATTTGGGTAAATAGCTTAGAGGCAAAGACCAATCAGCACCACCAACGATGGTACGTTTCCATACAAACGATTTACCCATAACAAGTCTGGTAGATTCTGGACGTGTGTAACATTATGGACGCTCTTACCGTTAGTATTTCCACATTATGTTTGAAGATCAACAGATGGGAGGAACTTAAATATACTTTTGGACTTAATAACACTAAATTAGAGATAATGGGATCGGTCATTGTACCATGCGTGTATAAGTTCATTCAGTATTTCTTGGAATGGTAGATCACTGCATAGCAGTTGAGAATAGAGGCCTCAATCGTAGTACCAGACAACAAAAGGAACTATCTACAATGCAACAGAAGGTGTAAACACCTAGTCAAATATAGTATCTAATTGGAATACAATTTTATTGAATTTGCAATGACTAACACAGGATCTAGATATATAAAGCAAACAACGATGAATGTAGGTTTATTGGAAAATACAAAACCATAACATGCGTTGAATGAAACAGAAGAGGAAATAGTGGATAACCCGCAACACCTAGAGAAATTGACAAAAGTCGTACGTACAACAGAGAACATATCATTTCCAAATGACTCGCAAAGAAAGTTTACAGGAACATCTCCCAGTGCCTGAAACAAAAACATTAGTGAAGAACAACTGCTAGGAAATATGAATATATCTCAAAAATATATTGTTACAGTATTAGTGGAGTTGGGTTTCCAATAGTTTATTCACTATCCAAATTTGTCGCAAAAACAGGTGTGAAACATCTGGTTCCAATACGGATTTCTTACAGAAATAGCTAATGATTCTAAATTAATTACTGATCTAAACTTGAAATAAAAGATTAACGATTACATAGACAGTAGTAAAGGAAAAGATAACAGTTCGTTATCATCCTTACAGATTATCATAATAATTTAATTCTTTTATCAATGTGATTCATATTTAATTGAAATATATTTAATGTATAAGAACAAACATAGAAGAGTGAGTGAAAGTATTTTGTATGAGAGAATTGTGCTGTAAAAGAAGTAAGTACATTTCCTTTGTATTGTGTGATAAAAGTTAAGTTAAATAAGTTTGGTCAATTAGAATCAGCTAGTGTTAGCTTGATTCGAATCTAATAGGTTATGTATTAGTTTAGAGAATGCAGTGTTACGCTCCTTTGTTAATTTCGTGCTGGCTAGCTATAACTTTTAGGGATTTAGGTAGAGTATGTGTTATCTGAATTACTTCGGATGATATACGTATTTACGGGTTCTCATAGCGTAACCTATATTCGTGAGTAATATATCTCAAATTGCTTTAACTTGTAAATAGCTACTCAAAGATCATAACTTAAGAAAATAGAAAGAGGATTGTCCATAATCAACGGTTTAGAATAGAAAACTGTAGACAGTTTGAAAGACAAAATATATATTTCAGTAATTTTCATTCGATATATAGCTTACTTCGTAAACTTACTTATTTTCCTTCACGCAAATACATTACACATCAATTTGCTTACTTCAATTGATTAAACTTTACAAAGTTCAATCATTGTTAATAAATTCTCAATGTTGTTACTTTCCCCACTTCAACTTATACATGAGTAAGTTGCACTTACTTAAATATCACCCTACAGCAGAAGTGCTTATTTAATTTTTGGAAGAAGAGTGGATTGACAGATTGTTCAGAACAACTGATAAATAATCCAACAGAATAAGTGTGCAACTACTTTTATATAAACCTTGTTTTTTTTAGAATAGGCAATTGTTTCAGTTTACATATAATTTCTTATAGTTTCTTAGACTTTGATGCCCGATTGCAAAGACGTAGGCCTAGACTAGACCATGGTTTAGACTAAGCTGAAGCATTTGAAAATTGATGTTTAAGTCCAAGTTTAACTTAGACACAGACTATACTCCGTCTTTGCAATCGGCCCTGGAAGTTATAATTTTAGCAATTATGGACGCAATAATGGACGCAATATGTATTCAAGAGATTGCAGAATTTATTTTGCTGTAGTTGGAAATACAGCAATATATTGACTAATACAATATATTAACAGTGATACAAGAACGAAGTTAGTTGGATTAGTAATACAAATGAATGATAGTTGAATATGTGTAGTACATCATATGGAATATAATGTCGTACCCAACGTAAACAAACTATGGTTGACATATGCTTATGAATTGCGCATATAGGATATATCTACGATTCCAAATTCTTAACATATCCCGATTTTTTAAAGTAAAAATTTGGAAATGTCTCGTTTTTTAAAGAAAACATTGTGGGAACTCTATTTTATTGGCTACTTAGTCAAATCGCAAGCGAAACACGCGACCATCGCGTACGTGAAAAGATGGCCTAAGTTTTCAGGGATGTTCTTGTTCTTAACTTTCATTGAATTCTCGGAAATGTCAAGCTGCAAAAATGGAATTCTCTACAGAAATTAAATAAAGAACTGCTTTTCAATAAGCCAAATACAGATGCTTATCAGAATAATGGAAACACCTGAACGAAAGTGCAACTTACCAGATTAATATGGTGTCGGGCCACCTTTCGCCTTCAGAACAGCCTTGATGCGACGTGGGATGGAGGCATAGAGGTCGTGAATGGTAGCAAGTGGAATATTACACCATTCCTCGTGCAGGGCATCGGCCAGTTCTGTGAGAGAGGATGGAGGTGGAAATCGTCGCCGGAGTCGTGTTTCCAAGATGGACCACAGATGTTCAATTATGTTGAGATCTGGGGATTGGGCGGGCCAGGGGAGGTGTTGAACTTCATCCCGATGTTCCTCAAACCACGCTGCAACAACTCCAGCTGTGTGAATGGGTGCATTATCATCCTGGAATATGGCGTCATTGTCCGGGAACAACATCCGGACCATAGGATGCAAGTGGTCTCCTAAAATTGCGACATAATCGTTGGCAGTGATGCGTCCGCGAAGTGTGACCACAGGACCCAATGAAAACCATGATATTGCGGCCCACAGCATCACCGTGCCGCCGCCATGTTTCACAGTTGGGCGGAGACACTGCAGATCATACGCATCTTTGGGCGTTCTCCACACATAAACACGGCCCGTGGTTTGGAATAGGGTGAATGGTGACTCATCCGACCATACCACACGTTTCCAGTCGTCAACGGTCCAAGTTGCATGGTCGCGGCACCATTTTCGGCGTGCTAAAGCGTTCTGGTCCCTGATGAGAGGTTTGGCCCGTGCAACACGACCCCGTAAGTTCATGTCATGTAATTCGCGGCGGACTGTGATTGTCGAAACAGTTTGGGGGAGGTGCTGATTGAGTTCCTCCGTCACTTGCGCCGCAGTGGCACGACGGTTCCGCGTGACAATGCGCTTTATTACCTGGCGTGCCCTCTCACTGATGCTTTTCTTCCGCCCACTGTTCCGCTTCCCCGATGTGGTTTTCCCGTGTGTTGTGTAGGCCGTCATCACCTTTGACACTGTCCCTGGCGACACACCTAACACACTAGCCACTGCCGTCACACTCACTCCACATAACCGCGCACCAACAATTTGCCCTCTTTGAAACTCTGAGAGGTCTCTCATTTTACACTACCTCCGTCTGCTGCAGCCACTGCACACTCCTGTTCCACGACGCCTGACGTAGTATGGAGACCGACCTAACACACCACCACCAGCAGTCCGGCGCTGCGGTCGCCACGACACCACTGCCAACCCATACATCTGACGTGTTGCCAACTACAGGTGTTTCCATTATTCTGATAAGCATCTGTATGTGTAATAAAAGAACAGTAATTGATTCGAGTAATTCGGACGTGAACTTGATAACATTTTCTTTGTTTTACAGCGTGAGAAGAAACGACTATTGTTCTTATATAACGAGACTCTCAAAAAGAGAAAGGCATTTTTCAAATACATGAAAGCAAGAGTTAAGAAAATGGCTCGACAGCAAAGACTTGAGGTAATCTTAAGATTTTTTATTAATGTACTAGCTACATCTGTTAGTTCCTGAAAAAATGCATTGATTACACTATAAAAAGAAAGAAGTGTACGTTTACATTTTATAAACATTTTGAGCATCTGAAGTAAGTAACTTTTTGTATATTTTTTCACTTGTAACTACACGAGTTTCTGCGGAGAGGGACAGTCATAACATCACAGTATTTTCGCTAGCGTAAAGAATCCTGGAGTGAATAATTCCGTAACAATAATGTCTTGGCAGTTTAATATGTTGCGACAGCTTGACGTGGTAAATGTTTTCATTGCCTATTAAATAAAAATGCCTAACCTGACTTTTTCTAACCTATGTCTGTGAATTTTATAAAATGTTTAAAGTGCATATTATTTTCATTGCGTAAAAGAGGAAAAAAAAGTCTAATCGCAAAAGCAGAGGTTTTTTTCGACGGCAGAAAGGAAAAAGGTATTGTTCTTTAAAAAACTTTAAGTGGACAGGTAACGAACCCGGAACAATTGAATCATTAGCCCAATGCCTCACACATTAGGCCACTTTTTTAAACTTGGTTCGTCCTAAGCGGGCTTTACTTGTTCAACTTGTAGAACTTGGTCTCTCTTAAATCTATGTTAAAATCACACACACACACACAAACAAACATCCATGGCGGGCCGGGTTTCGAATCCACGATCTTTTAGTTGAAAGATAAGTGCGTTTAACCGCTCGACTACCCTGATTTGCACCACAGAGCCAACTAGCGGCCAGTGCTTTCCGAGAGATCTTCATACGTCTTCCCCAAACGCTTAACAGATGCCACTAATTACGTAGTGTTCACACGTCATGATTCTCTCTCTCCGCAGACAATTATGTAATTACTACGTGGACATGTTTGTACCACCTTTGACCTCGATTTCAGTTTCCATATACCTATCCGGAAGTTGTTTATAGAAGCAAGCAAATTTCTATTTTCTCAATGCGTTTATCAAACGATAAATAAATAAATAAAAATAATTTTTTAATATTATTTTTTTTCAGGAGCAAATTGGTTGGATGTTTGTTCTCCGCCATCGATTTCCACAGTTTTGTAAATATCTTAAGTTTCTGAAAGCAGGGAAATATAAATGCCTAATTTGTGAAGAGCTCGAACGAAAAGATTTTCATGTCTGCGAAAATAGTTGGTGTCATTTCCGATATTGTGATGAATGTTGGCGGGATGTAGGTGGCACTTGTTACGCTTGCGCTGTGGACGCCGAAAGTGACGATGGCGAGGAACTAGAAAGTGAAGAAGAGAATATGCTATCGTGAACATTTGTGACATTTCTAGCTTTTGATATTATTTAGCAAGAATCAGGGTATGTAATTCAAACTTTTCTTTTTATAAGTTTTACAGTGTGAACATATTGCAGCATCCTATAACGGCAAATAAAAGTGCATTATATTCAAAGTAATTTACTGTTTTGAAGACTTTTAGTCAACTAAGAAGTCCTAGTAAATTTTATATGTATCAAAGTGGCATTGAGAATTTCTACCGTTGGACTAGTGAAAAATCACACCTCGCTCTCCAGTTTGCTGACTGGACGTTGTATCCAATGTTTCTTTCAGGGATACCATAGAGGGGAACCCACCAGATTTTTAACTTCGCACACGAGAAATAACAGTCAAGGTTATTACTGGATGTTCAAACTCATAGAGCAGTGATGCCCCACCTACAGCCCACAGGCCAGATCCGGCCCGCCACATATCGCACTAATTAATTGTAAGTAGTAAAAAACTATTTTAATTCTTTGATTTTGGTCTCTTGCAACTTCTACAAACATTAATCATCTGTGTATGTGAAGGATTTTCCTTGCGTTTGAGATATTAACGTTTAAAAGCTGCAATTAAACAACGTGTATGATTTGAAGGGTGTGAGGCAAGAACATGGTAACCCACAATGTTAAACTTTTAAGAAATTCGAGGTTTACTGCTGCACAAGTCATTTTCATTGGCTGAAAGCTGATTTTTCACGTAAAGCTATACATAAAGGCTTAAAATAATTGTACCAAATCAAAATAACGAATTTCTATTTTTCATGCTGCTGTATGGGTTACCATGTTTTATTATTCATACCATAATATTCGCTACCTGAGTCACTCAAGAATAAATATTTTCACTGAAGTCCCTGTAAGAAATGTTCAATTTACAAATTCTTTTCCTTTTTAGTGGCAAGCTGGTATACTGCTCCTCGTTTCCCGCCATCTTAATTGTTGGTTACCATCTTATGAATCCCAAAATGTTACAACAGGCTTACCATAAGTAAATATTGCTGCCATCTCTGGAGCACAATTTGAACTCGGACAACATTAAACGACGCGGTATGACTGCTTTCCATCGGGTGCTGAATAACTTAAAAAATAAACATTTGTGGGTTACCGTGTTTTTGCCTCACACCCTTCATTTGTCAGAGAATGTTCTGACCCGCGAAGATCGTGCTAAATTTGAATATGGCCCATTGACAAAACATGGTTGGGTATCACTGTTATATGGAATAGAGGTCTTCTAGTTTTTGGATTCAGCAGCAAAAGCAAAAGATTTAGAAAATAAAATAAACGTTGAAGTAAAAAAAAAATGTGGACTATTTGTTGACAATAACAATCCGTATTTAGGAGCAACACCGGACGGACTGATAAATGATGACGGCGTTGTTGAACTAAAATGTCCTTATGTAGCACGGGATATGAGCATTCGCGAAGCCGTGCAGAAGGGTGCAATAAAATTTTTGACCAGTTCTTCTGACAGAGAAGTCAAGCTGAAATGTAATGACAATTACATATACCAGATTCAAGGGCAGCTGCATATTACAAAACGCCAGTTTTGTTTGTTTGTGATGTGGCTTCCAAACGAAATGTTAGTGCAAAAAAATATAGAAAGATGACGTATTCTGGGATGTTAAAATGTACAATAAGTTAAAAGCGTTTTATATGGACCATCTTCTTCCAGAACTATTGCACCTCGAAAACAACGATTACAGAGCAACCTAAGGATTCAAT
Organism: Lepisma saccharinum; assembly: GCA_022664845.1. NCBI lineage: Eukaryota > Metazoa > Arthropoda > Insecta > Zygentoma > Lepismatidae > Lepisma > Lepisma saccharinum. The sequence continues at coordinate 14,615 of JAGDQP010048702.1, forward strand.
TAACACTTAAAGTGTTGATAACGTGATGTGGATGGAACTTTCTTCTCACTCAAAATTGGAAATCAATCATT
>JAGDQP010048703.1:1465-14685 GCA_022664845.1 Lepisma saccharinum
GTTTTACATACCCGACTAGAAACAATGTGAGATTTCGGAATAGCCAAGAGGTTAGCACGCTCACACTTTATACAGGAGGTTACGGGTTTGATTCCCGCCAGACCCACTGAAAGTGGTTTAGAATATGCCTTACCAAAAAATTGTAGGCTCCATCCTTAGAAGCTCACGCACCCACCCAGAATATTAATAACAATTGAACGGATCAAACAAGATGTAAACTGCATATTTAAACACAAAAACAACACAATACTGATTAAAATACATTCTAATATCACAATAATTCTCAAACACAAAGACCGAGTAGTCGTAACTAACATAAAAACCACCCTTAACCAAACCAACCTGTGAACACGGCACAGTTGGATCCTGAACCCAGTACCAACGTGTTAAACATACAAAAAAATAATTCCGCAAACTTAAGAACCCCAGCAGTGGTAAAGAGTTTCTTTAATAAAAAGATGCCTCACAAATTTTATGAAAAATCGGCATGTATACCCTCTAAGGATGCCCTACCGTAAAAATAAGAACCCAAACTGTATCCACGGACTGTGGTGGCTCCGAGGTACTGGGCTTCAAACTACAGTGCATGAATTATATCAGTAACACAAAATATTCGTGCAATTGTTTTCCCCCGTCCGTTTCAAAAGTGCATAGAACACATTTAAGGTGATTTTTCTTAATTGGTTGTTCTGCATGAAACTTGCGTTCGTGATATGTGAAATTTTCAAGGTGATTGAATTGTTTATCCCAATTTGGGCATCGATAAGCAAATTATTTCTGGATCTTTAAAGGAGGCGCGATTTCGTTTAATTTATTCGGATGTGCTTTCGAAACGACGCCTAAGTGATTTGTTATGGTCATAGTTCTTACCACACTCTGAACATACATGCTGTTTAATTTCGTTCATTTGGATCGACTTTACTCATACATCAACCCACTATAAATACGAACACAAAAACACGGCTCTACTAAATACGAACAGAAAATAAAACTCCACTAGAACATAAAACAAACAACACAACGAATGACTGTTCTCCCGCTAGAATATAGGAAAAGGAGCACTCAGCCCGCCAAGCAGTTAACCCAGAAAAATAAAAACGCAGACAGCAGTGTCTTCATGTCTAAGAGGTTAAAAAAATGCCGGTGGTATTCAGTCTTGGTTCATTTCAAATGTATTACCAAAATACTGTATAATTAAATATCATAGGATATAGGAGTCTGTTTCATTTAAATAACATTTTTTTAAAATTCCACTCCGACGCAAGGAGAGTGTGCACTCTCCCCCCTCCCTCTCCTTGGCTTCGACTACTACTCACTCGGCAAGCTTCGGTAATTTTCGCGAAGTGGGCGTGGTCGGTGCCCTAGTTCACGTCGCTGGTTAACGTCAAGTGGACGAGGGCTAAGTAGTCGTTGCGCTCCCCTTTCTAATAACCGTGCTAAAAGATTACTGAAGTACCGTAACTGCATGGCGAAGGTAAGCTATTTTTTTAGTTTTGTTTTGTAAAATAAGGTACGGGTTACGGATTTATATGTACGAGCTACTTTTGTTATATCGCGTTGAATGTAGCTACTTCAAATGTTAGTTTTATTATTCCGAATGTGTAAAAGGAAAATGTGTTACAAAATCTTAAAATGAAGGAGCTTTGCGAGTGAAAGAACACAAACGATATCTTTGTACATTGCGGTGTTGTACTCTCACACATCCTTTCAATTGAAAGCACTTTCTACATTTTATACCTTCCAAATAAAGTGAGTAACAGTATTTATGCAGCAGAAGTAAGTAAGGTACAGAATTGCCTCAAATGAATAATTATTGTACATTAATGTTTCGTTGCATTGTGAAAGATAAATAAATATTTTAAAAAAAGAACAAAAGAATTGCACTTCATTCCTATCGAGTGGTTCGTAATCACCACTTCATTGACTCTCATTTCGGTGCTCAATTTCAGCAACATAAACTTATTACTTTTTATTTTTTTTTATCTCCCAAATGTGTTAGTATTTATTGCGAATAGTTCCTTTAAATTGGAGTAGTAGTTAATTAATTTATTATAAAAGCGATTACGTAAAAATATTCCATTTTCGGGCCTTACTCCTACTACACTCCTACAATGTACAAGGGTGCACATTCATATCTAAGGTTTCATAGACCTATTTTCTAGAAATATAGATGGGACAAGACTATATTCTATTGCAAATTTATACTATTTGATAACGAGACAAGAAATCTAAGAACCGAATGTGTATTCTTCAATGCTTCTATTTAATTATGCTCACATTTATTTTGTATTCTGCAGATAAATTACATAAATCATTACGTCACCGTAAAGATAAAACTGATTGTGTGGGTGGTAACAGGAAAATAGTAAAGACAACCATGTACTCGTAACGTTACTATGCATTCTTCTGTTTTATTAAATGCTTCTCCAGACTTAGTTTGTACTTAACTTTTACAATGAACGTTCCTTGTACATTATCTATAATCGTACTGTAATATTAAAATTCTTGCAGGACAAAATTTCGCATAATACGGTAAGGGGCTTAACGAAGTTTTTTTTTTAAGTTCATCATTTCTTAATAAAATTGTATTTTCAAACTTTTTGTAGCACACTGCAGCATAGAATTGAGCACCAATACGTATTTATTTGTATTGCTATATTTTAGGTAGATTCAGATTAATCAATTTAGTAATAACATTAACCCACATAGCAAAATGACGTCCCAGGGATATCTGACGGATCTCCTGGCAGGATATCGGGACGTCCTGTTTAAGTCCCGTTTATATCCATGGGACGTATAGTTATAATTAATCCTTCGTATAATTATACGAAGGCATATCCTTCGTATAGTTTTAATTAATTAAATAATAATAGTAAGGTCGATTTAATTTATAGAAATTCCAGGTAGGTAATCCCGCACGGCTTTCCGGGGGATATCCAGGGGGCCTCCATACGGGATGAACTGTTTGTATTGCCCACAGAGTTATCCCACGGACGTCCTTAGGACATCGCTATGGGAGCAGGACCATTCTGACGGTAATGGGATCTAAATGGGACGTCCCAGGGACGTACTCTGCTATGTGGGAACATAATCAAAGGCGACAGAAAACGACACGAGCACGAGTTGAAAAACCGTCAGTCTTTCATGTACGTTCTTCTATATTGTTGTGTAAATTTATTACGTGTATTGTATTCCCATAATGTCAAATTAGTTTCGTCCTTGACAGTAACGGGTCCAGAAATTGCTTTTGGAGGGAGTTAGAAATTACAATAAAAGCAAGGCTCTTTTGCTGTTTAAATTTGATACGAATTCATAACGCAAACTTAGTGTGATAGTCCCCAGTAGAGGGAAAAATTAACTTTATTCATACAATTCAAAATAATAGGGAAAAATTAGGTTTTAGTATATTTTATATATATTTCTTGTAATTTGTTTGGTGAAATGGGAATAAAACCGCCGCCATGTTTCAGTAAAGATGAACAGAGTAGCAACAACGAGGGCTGATGAAATATATTGCAATCCATGACGTCAATCGAGATGTTATTCACCTTTGAGCAAATTAACCATACTCTTATGATGAGAACGTCACCTTTGCCCTACTTAAAGTTACTGTCTCCGCCAAGTCAGACAAACACCACACACACACACATTTACTGTTTATACGAGTCGCTATATAAAGCTGATCAATCTTCTATTAAAACCTTCAGTTCCATAGAGGGGCCTACAGAGCTCCAGTATCTCCAGATCCATAGAGGGGCCTTCAGTGCATCAGTACAATAGAAGAAGTCTCGAGCCAGAGCTTCAACCTAAGAAGGAAGATAGTTTTTTCTGAGCATTTTCATCATCTGGCTGTGACGGAATCAAAGGCTGTAGAAATTCATTGAACGTCTAACTTCAACTAAATTTCAGGTATGAATAGAGGATCTGCTTTATATTGCGAATTCTAGCGTCTGGCATAATTTAGACTTTCTTAAGTCTCACCTCCCGAATAATATTTGCTCAAAGTTAAATAACTCCGGTAAAACCCGTTTATTCTGTCCATCGTTAAGAAACGTGGTGTGTTAAAATGTAATCATGTTACGTTCAGTTAACTCGGTAACAGAACCCTTTTGTATCCAAGTAGGTCTCATGTTTAGCTGAGTTTCGTTGCATTAAAATCCCAAATTTACCCTCTACCATCTGACATTCAAAGTTAACGCCCATAATGAACTCTCACAGTTCACTACGTATTTCGCAACGAGATTTCACACTAAATAGTCTTCAAACAACGACATTATGTAAAACCTCTCGCTACTATGGTTTTCGCTCTCCCCACTTTAGAACGTTTTCCCAAAACACTCATGAAGAACGACAGCACATCTCCCGTCGTTCACATTAGTATGCTATTTTATCTTGTATATATTTGTAGAAAGTGTTTTTACTAATATAGGCCTAATTATGATGCTAAACGTATTTAAGTATAATGTTTTTCTTCGTGATTTTAATAAGCTTGGGTTAGAAAAACAATTTATCTGCAAGATATCTGGCAAACATTGTTTCTTTCAGACATGCTTCGGGAATTTTCAACCGTTCTCCGAAAGAATTCGTGTCATCACGTGTATTACTCATTCGTATACTGAAATACGTGTATAATAGCACATTTTATCAATATCGTTCATGTTATTTTGAAGTTAACTAAGGAAGTACAACATATTGTGAAGTAACATTATTGTTATTTTATATTTTAGTACATTCGAGTCAATTTGAACTATTCATAATTTTTGTGAGCCCCCCGAATAAAATCCTCTGCAAGAAACACTGCTGACAAAACCTTTGTTGTTACATGTATGTTTTCTTCCTTATATTTCAAGTTATCATGGAATATTTTATATTAATGTAAATTGAAAAAAAGAAAAACACTGTGAAAGAAATTAAAACTTCTCCTGTACACAAGGCTCGCAGAGTTTTCCTCATGGGGAAGTATAGCCTGGACAATTACAAACCAGATCTCCATTCTACCAGCAAGAAGTAATGTAATGGAGAAATGGATTTATGAAAACTTGATTCAATATCTAAATAACACAAATTAATTTTATATAAACCAATTCTGCTTTACGCGAAATTCAAGCAACTTACAGCATTAATAAATGTGATCCTCTACTTTTAGGAATCCCTAGATAATAGCATGCTATTAAGCGGACTTTTCATTGACCTACAAAAGGCATTCGACACAGTTGACCATAAGATATTATTAACAAAGCTAATCGGAATAAGAGGGACACCGCTGAATTGGATCAGAGACTTTTTAACTAATAGAAAATAATTTGTAGAAATTAATAATAGTAAAAGTAGTCAAACAGAGGTTAGATATGGTGTGCCACAAGGGTTGATATTAGAACCGTTATTATTTCTTATATATGCAAACGATATAGGTAAAGTTAACTTAAATGAAAAGCTAATGCTGCATGCTGACGACATGGCAATATTTTATACAGCTAACACAGTAGATGAGTTAAGGGTAAGAATGACACAAGATCTAGAGAAAATAGTAAAATGGACGAAAATTAATAAACTAACAATAAATAACACAAAAACAAATTTTATAATCTTTCATAAAACACACAACAACAAAATTTTATTTGACGAACTCAAGTACGACAATTTTCTGATACAAAGAATACAACAAATTAACTATTGGTTAAATAATTCAAGAGAACATCGATTAGGAAAGCCATATCACATCTATTGTTAAAAAAGCAGCACCAAAAATAGACTTACTTTACAAACTGAAATGCAAAATACCGCCCACAAAACGCAAAGAAATATATTACGCCTATTTTCAATGTCAACTCATATCTGTCAATTATCTGGCTTCACAGTTCAAGAAGATTACAGAATACAATATATACCTTACAGAAAATAGCAATTAAGACACTATTTAATTATCATCCACAGTACCCATCTAAAGATTTTTTCAAAAAACTGGAATACTGCCACTAGGAAAAGATATACCATAAATCAGCAATTTTTGTGCACCAATTTCTAAAAAATAAAGCCCACTTAAATATAAACCTCATAAAAATACAGATTACCACCAGTATGAAACTAGGACAAAAAATAACAACAATCATTCAACAAATACAACAAAATATGGTAAAAATAGCCTCAAACACTACTTGAGTAACACTTACAATCAGGTTCCAAGAACAATTAAAGAGATAAAATTGTCAAACGAATTAAGAAAGAGATTTAGAAAAACATGGGAACAATAGTATGACGAAATATACTAATTGTACGGACTGGATTCAAGAAAGATTTATAAAGATTAGATTTTAAGCTTGTGAAAGATTTTATGACTGGGAAAGTATTTAAAATAAAACTAAAAAATGTATGGGAACAATGAAATGCTAAAATATAATGATTGTACATATAATGAAATCAATAACATTGTCACTGATAAATATAACAAATTATATATATTGCCCCTTCAAGTGAGCAGTGTGCTTGTTCGGGCCTAAAAATGTGCCAAATAATAAAAAATGGATAAATATTCTATTCACTACAATACTAAAATATGTTCATACATCCATAAATCAGAAATGTTCGCGTTGATTCCGTGTACTTGAAACAGAGAATGCATATAGCAAATTTTGTGCCACAAACCGCAAACAACTAGGATCTTTCTGGCCGAAGAAGCCCACTACTTCAGACACATTCATTGGCATCTCTTTCTGAATGTTCATTAAGGCTAACCCAGTAAGCCTTCAATAATTTATTGTTGTTCTTAGATTTTTAGTAATATAATCGGAGAAAATAATTTTTAGTAGGGAATGTTGTGATTGGAAAACAATAAATAATTATAACAGTTGTTTAATGCTCGGATTAAATTCATAAAATGGGCCTTGATAAAAATTTACGGCACTCTTAAGCAGGGCTGTAGTCGAGGGTATACCTTCTGATTAACCTTACATATTAGCGTATACCTTCTGCGAAGATCCGTATATCACCTACTTCCGTTTCGATTATTTATTTAATTTTCCAATTACCCCGCTGAGATTATTACAGTCAAATACTTTTGGTTCCACTTGATCGCGAACAAAAGGTTGACAAGGTGAAGAGGCTTGATTTGGGGGGCATTGATTGTGGATTCATATCTTTCCTGTTAGGGATTGAGTTTTCTTGTTACTCTCTTTCAGTTTCTTTGATGATGTTCAGGTTCTCTGAATTCTGTAATACCATCCTTCAATTCATTAAGTTACTGGTTTTCATCCTCTGATTTTCTGCACGTCTTTTTCTCTTGGATTGTTCATCGGTTTGGTCCTCGAAACGGCCGTCTTTTGCTAGTGTCAGTTCTCTCTTCTGCTTGTGTATTTTGGTATACTGTTAACACAATTCTACTATACTTTCTTTGTTAAACCTATTATATGATCAGTTATTTAAATAAAGGTTGCTTATATTAGATACTGTTAAAAAAAATCCTCGGTCTACTATATGTAAACAGCGTTGGGTCTTGTAAAATCCTCACCCACCAGGTTGCTCTATCATTTTTCTTGATCACTTTCTACACTATTTTCCCGACTAGACATTCTGGGACTATATTTCCAAAATTTTTGATTTGATCGCACTCATAATCTGGATAGTATTCTACTGCGAAAATATATATGCTTGCACATTTTATTCTAGTATTGGTATTTTTACCAACTGGTTCCAAAAGTTCTTTCAAGTGCCGTAACTTGTATTCTCTTTTCGTATTCTGTAATTCTTTTCAAACTCAATCCCTGACTTTTAGTCAGTGGGATTTTAGGGCTGTTTGATATCCCAAGTCTGCGCAAAAAATTCCATGTATCATGAGTAGGTTTACAATATATGTTCGTTTCGTCTCTTTTTTATTGTAACGTGCTTGAACTTGATCTTAGTATGGCTCGTTTAAAGTGCAAGTCCTCCTGCACTATTGTGTAAATTGCGTAAGTTCCTCTTCCGTTCAAGAAAATATTCCTTCGACTTCATGTTTGTTCAAGTATACGTTTCACATGCACTTGGGCAGTCAATAATAACTCAGCATGTACCTACATGTTGCGTACGTAAGAGAAACATGTGCTCCAGTAGTCGTGCCGTTCTTTTCAAGGAATCTCTTGCTACAAAACCAATGTAATTAATATACTTTAGAATTTTCAGACTTGTCTTCACCCTCCTGGAGACTCCGATTCGTATTTGAAATTGTAATAATTTGAAACTAGTACTAAATCCATCGTACTTTTTATTCTTCGATACGTTGGATTTTGTATATCTATATCCTATATTTTTTATTATTTCGCTTAGCTTTTCAGATTTTCGGCAGAAAATCTGGTGTATTTAAGCTATTTCAGTAGAGTAGTTAATAATTTCATGAAAAAATGTTATTTGTGCAAATATCTTGTGCATTCCGAAACTATAGGTATCTACGGATGTGAATTACTACCCGGTAGTGGTTGGTTGTGAATCTTTTGTAGGACCTTTTTAGATTCGCAGGGTTGTAATCTACCTTTATGAAAGAGTTTTTGTTCCCCAGCTTGCCTATGAATGTTATCGAAAGAGATTAGTTTTTTCTCCATGCTTGTCATTATTTTTCAGTCCTATCTTTCAATTAAAGAAGCGTTTCTTTTTCATAGTCTTATTTTTATGAGATGACTAGACCTCCTTATATTTCTATGCTTTTCATGAATTTACAGCCTTCATAAGGTCCAATATATTCGATTAAAGGATGAGGTAGAACGAGAGTTCCTTCTCTAGGACTTGTATGTACTGTGTAATCAAATCTCCATTGTCAGGTTATATATGAGGGGGTCATACATATTGACTTCCTTGGTTTCGGGCTTGCTATTTCCCCCTTTTTTTAACAACTAGTGGAAGTTATTCATTGGAAAGTTCCCATTTATTGCGAGGTTGTTTGGCTGCAAGTAAGTTTTAGTTTTTCAAAATGGTTAATTCTCCCTCAAAAGGGCAGGTGGTTTTATGTTACAATTTTACTTCCTGTGTTTTAATTTCCAACAGGTCAGCTATGGTATCCCTGCAGTGAACGTTCTTATTTCTCTTTGCTGGCGGTGCATGCTTTTCCCTCAGAGGTGTTATGTACTTTGGGGAGTAATTTTCTCGTTTATGATATTTTGTGTGTTTCTTGTAGCTTCCTCTTAAGGAACTTCAAGGCGACATTTCACTTCCTTTGTAACCTCTGAATAGAGCTTCTCGCGATCGGAATATTAAGCTAAGGCCCGTCTTACAGATGCGAACAGTGACATCAAGTTGTATTGTTACGTACTGTGTTGTGTAAATAGAATTTCAAAATCCCTGCTCACAAATTGCCAGCGTGTTCCAGTAGAGAACACGAGAGTTTCCTGCCTGGGAGACCCGAGTTTGGTTCCCGGAAGGTGAAGATTCTCATTGTCTTTTCTGTCAAAGAATATTTCTATATGGTCATATTTGTTTGTAACAAATGCCTTGTTGTGCCTTTTACATTTTCAATATTTTGATAAACCGAACCTTTTTTAAGTAAACACCTCCCTTTTTCTTGACTCACAAGGGCGACTTTACACACATTAATGAAGAAACATGGAGCTCAGCCTGCAGAGTCTTGCTTAGTTAATCACTCTACTTTCAGTTCACAAATACTGATCAGAAAACGGTCATCCTGCGAACGGTCTTTTCGCCGTTTTGCCATCTTTTTTATTAACTGTCTTTAGTGATAGATGCTTCGATGATACTTCATTCCTCTCTGCTAAGACTAAATATGGTGATGTTCGAAATTCCTGGTACTTTGGTGAACTCAACCAAATTCAGGTCAAGACTGGATCTTTGCTGAGGGTTTATTTTATATATCTTTCCTGTTTTGTTCTGACTCGTAGTGCTGAGCAATGTGCCGTTTGTGTAGTTACTTGCGCAGTGTTTTGAAACATACGTCCTGGTCACCTCTTAACCTATACTTAGGCTAGTCACTGTGACCTTTGCTGGGAACTTCCACTGGATTGAACTTCGCTCTTGTGCTCTCTTTTCACTGCTTCTTTCTTGTCATTTCTCCACGTCCTCTATGACGTCCAAAGTGTCTTTCAGCTCCGCAAGATCCATAAAGATTTTTGCTTCAAATATGTCTACGTTGTATTACAAATTACAGGTTTTACAAGCTCTTATTTAGGTAAGATCCGGTGTAGTATTTAGAAAAAGATTATGAGATTCATCGAGTAGAGTAATATCAATGTTGTGAAAATTTCAAGGTTTACACACAGTGGAGATATTGACACAACACTAGTGAATAAGCGAATAGATGCAGAGAGGGAAAATTCAAAATGGGAGTGTCTGTAAGCTGGTTTGAATGGAAGATTCGGGCTCCAAGCCTTATCCAACACTGTAATAATTTCGAGGGGGCCGCGGTGACTCAATTAGTAAAGCGCTCACCTCTGGTGCTAGGGGTTGTAGGATCTGTCACTGCTCATGCCAGGTAGGCTTTACGGTGGACAAACACCGTGCGCGTGGGTTTCGTCGGGCTTATCCCGTTCCTTCCCATTTTCTTCATTCCACCAATTCATCCCATCATGATCCATTCGACCTGAACCAAAATTGCTTCAAGGCCTTAAAACCAAATTCAATTCAATTCACAATTTCAGTGCAATTTGCAAATTTCTTTTCATAATTTATAATTCTGTATATTGCGCAATTTTCTTATGACAAACTAGTAATTTCAGGTGGGTGCAATATTGAAAGTTTTAGTTAACGTGAGTTTTACTCGACAACGATCATTACTCTCAAAATGGAAATGTACAGCTGTTGCAACAAGTTTCACGGTTAACACATTGGCTAAATAAAATTTCATGTCAATCCTCTCACTTCCAAGGAAAATGCATAATTATTTGAACATAACGTGATTCTTGGCGGCCATATGGATGTTTTCTCAAAAACGGTTAGCGCTATTAAAAATATTTACATATCAAATTTTCTTCATTATTATGTGCTGTGCATTTTTGTCAAATAAACTTTCCTCTCAAGTGAACTGTCTCGGGAGGTAAATGGTGATTTATACACGTCTGGCGCGATATATAATACAACCATTTTTAGCTTTCGGACACGTATTTTGTGTACTCGCATCAAGGCGAATTTCTCAGTTTGTATCATGAGTAAATTATAATGCCATATGACATCTACTGTATTTTGATAGCGAGCGAAACAGTTTTTTACAAGTTTCCCCACCCCTTCTATACTCCCAGTGACCTTATCCTGACAGCCGTGATACCCTGCTTCAATTCACATCACACCTCGCATGTTACATACTTCCTTACGTTACACACTAAAATTATTATTTAAATCAGTTCAAAGAGCTAATTGATTGCAAGTATGTAGAAATGCCAACAAGGGAACAATATTTAAAATAAATGGCACCAGATTTATTAGTAAACGGGTTATGAGTACATCGTCGCGTTTCGCAATTGAAATGAGAGAAGGAAAGAAAGGAATGAACAGTGGAGAACTAAGATACTAGTCTCTTGCAAGTGTTGCAAGATTATAAACTTGAACAAATGATAAAATAAGACCAGTAACATAATTTGATTGATCAAACAGTTACTGCCATCTTAGTGTATTTCAGCGCTGGAGGGACGTGGACACTTTTTGAGAGTTCGATATCTTTTTATATATCTATAGGAAACTTTATATAATGCAGAATGTAGTAGCGCCAGGGCAGCTTCTTTTTCTTTATAAATGGCAAGAGACCAAACCGGGTCACTTTTGCTAACCTAGTCCGAAACTTGACCCCAAAAGTCTTGGAACCCTGGTTTGACTTAAATAACCAGACGGACCTCGGCGACTCGATGATCGAATATTGACCGAGTGACCTGGTCTTGTTCCTGTGATTTGAATCAAACAATATAATAATTTGTGAGGTTCCTTGAGAAGTGGGCTTATACGGAAACTTTGCTTTTCAGAGTTTAAAAATATTTTAATGTCCTTATACTATTTAATACTTCAAACAAAAAATTGTTTCAAAATAGCCTTTCCGAGCGGGGAACGAGGTTATTTTCACACCTACAGCGATACTTTTTTTCTCGGGAATATGAGACTCTTTCCATATGTTATTACAATTGTTATAAACTTCTCGTGTTCGTATTTTTCGTGCTCTGGGCGAACACCCACAGTTTCGGCAACCCCTAAAAGACACACTGATCAGACGCAACGGTGTATAATAAGGAATGAAAACTTATGCTTTGCCCTCTTTGGTCCTTGAACTGTCTTAAATGATCGATATGTTTTTTCTGTCGCATATGACAACAGGAAAATTATACTTAAGAAATACATTATTTTCTTCTCAGTATTTTTTTTGTTGTTGTTCACATCATACCAAGATAGAATAGAAATCAGACAGTGATAGATGCACGTTCCACAGTATTGCCGAATTCCGAATTATGAATGGATGGAGCAAGTTTGACGTCTTTGACGATAGATTATCGCATTCGCTGTACTATAGTTGGTAATGTTGGTAATCATCCACAGTGGCTTAACATTATATAACATATAGTAGCTGACCCGTAAGAAACTTCTTTGCCCCAGGTAAATGAATCAAAAGAAAGGATGGGACTCTCGTGTGAATTCTGCAATGTTTATTCAGATGGCAATCGTCTGCGTGCGTGCGTTTGTGAGTGAGTACGTGGGTATAGTGAAATCATGACAACTGTTGAGCGCAAAATTGAAAATATGCATGAATTTGACTTGGTATTATCGCAAACAACAGAAAGGGAAACTCTGCAAGGTCAAGCAAAGCAAATGGTCTTCAATGCGTACTCTCGACTAAAATAAAAATGTGATCACAAAACCGTTGAAGAAATCGTTGGCATTACAGCGTACTTCACTGGTGTTAGTTCGACAGCAATATTTCGCGTGAAACGTGAACTCAGTTGTGCAGGAGAAAAAGCGACCAAATCGAAGTGATCGTGGAGAAAGTAAGTGCAGAAAATTAGAGAGTTTTGGGAGGGATAGTGTGCGAAGAAACTTCATGATTTTATAGAAGGAACAAAGTGCCGACAGTAGAAAAACTGACTCGTGCTATTGCTAAATACGAAGAGTTGCATATTGTAAGTAAAACTACAACTAAAAACGTAATGAAGGAAATTGGTTTTAAATATTTAAATATGGTCGTAAGAAACATTCATCTCTGATGATCGAAAGGGATCACATAATCAATTGGCAACGTAAATATCTGCGCGAAATTAGGCGGTACAGGGAAG
>JAGDQP010048705.1:0-14684 GCA_022664845.1 Lepisma saccharinum
CTATTCTAAGATCTTTCTTAATCCTGTTCTTGGAGCCCCCTGAAGCAGTCCCAGCCCGGAGATCCGAATGAGGGACTAGTTTACCTCCGGAATATTTTACCCCAGGAGAATCCATGAACCATCTGTTACTATTTCTTGACATGTTTTAGCGGTGTAGAGTTGTCAGCTCTACGACCTCGCAGTAAAGGTAGACATTCAAGATGTCGCCCTCTGTCCATCTCTGAGCCTTGCCGATGTCATTAATTGCGAATCAATATATTCCTATTTTATTAAAGTATGTAGTCCATAAAAAATTATCCTAAGAGGAAGAAACCATATGGAAGTATTGTAATGTATGTTTGTATAGTAGTCGGACAACATGCCCATAATTCTTCAGATCTTTCCGAAAAAACAGGCTAGGACTTCAATCTTTCATTACAAGTCGCCAACTGACTGTGGTACCCAACACGAATTTGAGAAACTTGCAAAGTGTATACATTAAGTATTGCGTCCGTCTCAAGACCACCACAAGAATGCTTAACTTAATAAAAGTAAGTTATATGACCATAGCGTTAGTTTGGGTTCACAGTTTTCCGAGCGGCATAAGAAATATTGTCACTTACAGGATACAATGGAAGACACCTATGCACTGCCTCAACAAAGGTAAAACGTCAACATCATGGAGGCCATGCTTAGGAAGGAACAAAGAATAACCATACAAGAGATTGCAAATGAAGGTAACAGGAAAAGAACGTACTTTGTCCATTTTCTTGATTTAACAGGAGAGCGTTTCAAAACTCCATTGTCAGTATTATGCACACCTGAACATCAAATAAAGATTTGATTGTAACAGATATGGATAATGTACGTTCTTTTCCTGTGGCCTTCAAATGCAATGCAGCTGCCGTGGGTCCAATTTTTAAGAAACTTGTTGAGGATAGGATGATTGCAGCGAAGTGGATTTCCTCATGTATTCTGCAATGACAATACCTCAAATCTAATTAAAAATACAAAGTTGTCATGGAAATCAAAAGAAATATAATCCAATGGATATGATGATATAGGACTTCAAACTGGGCTACCAGTATTCGATTCGCCCCCTCGGAGACTGGAAAAGTAAGTCGTCTTCAGACGTGCCTGAATTGGCTTTACCTTCGAAGTTAATTTCGAAAATCAGTAGCTAGACTTATCGGTAGTTAATAACAAAGTGGTTTATTTTTTTAAAGCAGTATTTTATTAACTTCTACGAATAGCATGTCCATAGCAAGCAATTTAATGTTATTTAAATGTATCCTATAATTTCATGTAAACACAATCTGAAATTTAGAATAGCTGCGTGAAACCGTTGTGATTCAGCGATTTAATCAAGTGAATGCAGAGACGCGAGGAATTAGAAAGCCGTACGTAACTGTCTGGAAACAAGAAACGAGATTATTTTTTACAAAACGAAAGAAAAGAAACATTCTTAGAACTCATAATTCTTATTATCTTATCTTTCTATGTTTGTCGCTATTCGTCTTATTTATTCACGCCATGGAACATCACACACAAACTGCAAAAGATATATATATAAAATTTCCTTTCCTGTTTTTTTTTATTTACTTGCAGAATCTTCTCTTTGTGGGAACACGATGGTATCTACAAGGACTTTAGTTCTTCTTGCAGCGACCCTGATCGTTGGTACACTCATCATGGGGCTTCTCATTGGCTATTTCTCAGCTAGGATAACTGCCAAGGAGGCGCGCCTCTTGAACACAGTTTCCGTGGCAACCAGAGATGCTTACCGAGATGACATCGAATTATTACGACAATCATTGGAAAATTTCAGTTCGGATAGGATTAAAGAGTACTTGAGGTAAAAGATGTTCTTATTGAGAATTAATAAATCTGTAGAAGAGTCCAACTACGAGACTCGTATTAAAATATATGATAGAATAAGGATTAATTAAAGTAATTTACTTGCTTAAGAAGCGTCTCCGATGAAAGCTCAATGGTGATGTTTATCGGAAAGTACCTCTTCTTTGGGAAGTTAGCGACTAGGGCTGGGTGGGACTGGGGAATATCCTAAAAAATAATAGAGACCAACGTGAACAAGATCAGAGAATGTTGAACTGTCCCTTTCCCTTCACAATTTACTTGTTTACCGACAAGGAGCAGATAAACTCAGTCTAATACATTAGCTGTTTGCGCTGTGAACAAAACCAACAACGCATCGGAGACAGTCGACCCACTGCGCTGATCTCTCTCCTCCTTTGCGATTTCTCTTCCACGTGCTATTTTGTTCATCTGATTTTGTAGTGCTAAAGTCAATAGATATTATTTGATTATGGTAGTGAAACATGTTGTTCAGTTCATATTTTTTTTTGTGATTTAAGTGTCCTGTTTTGTCCCGTTAGTTAATGTATAAAGAGCCCCACACAAACTTTATAGAAATTGGATTTCTGTGGAATTGCCTGAAACCGTGACATATTGTAGATCTTGTTATACTGAGAAATGTTTCCATGGGCACAACCACCAATCACTGACCGTTTGGCCACTGACTCGAATATAATGATATTCTTGGATACCGGTGGAATATGCTGTAGATCTTCTCATCCTGAGAAAATGTCTCCAAGAATATCGTCATCTTTGAGCGTTTTCAAAAAAAGTGGCCTCGTAGTGGCCAAACGGCCAGTTGGTTATTTTTGCCCATGGAGTCTATTTCTGAGGATGGCAAGATCTACAGCCTATCACGGTTTCAGGAAATTTCACCGAAACCCAAGAATATCGTTATCTTCGAGCGTTTTAAAAAACGGACCTCGTAGTGGCCAAATGGTCAGTGATTAGTGGTTGAGCCCATGGAGACTTTTTCTCAAGATGACAAGATCTACAACACATCACGGTTTCAGGCAATTCCACCGAAATCCAAGAATATAGTTATCTTCGAGTGTCTTCAAGAAAGTCGCCTCGTAGTGGCCAAACGGCCAATTACGGGCGGCCAATTTCTGTTTTTAGTTGGACTATTATCAGGCAAAAGTGTAAGTATAGAATCTGGCGACCGGACTGAGATCGGACCCGAATGCAGGACTCTGCCCTTGACTAAGAAGTTTTATTGTCACCTGCTGAATCGACTCATCTAGCTCCGAAGTAACGCACGTTTCTAACTCAGGGGAATTAACATAATCAATTTTTATCTTTATACTGTAAGTAATTAAATCCTAAAATATTACCATATATACATGGGTCTCTCCGACAGTAATGCCTCCTTATTTTTTTACCGTTGCAGATGACATCAGAATCGGACTTTGGAGGTGTTGTGGTAAATTCAGCACCTTCCTGCGAATGTTTTGTTAGTTTAGTTGTCTTGCGATAGATAGCATCAACAAAGAAGTATATCAAAATGGCGTCTGACATAGACCACGTCCTGGGTGTTCCTGTTCAACTCTGTTTTATACCTACCTCTATATCACACGCCATTTTAATAGACTACCCTGCTGCTGCTATCTATCGCACAACAGAACAATAGCGGGAAGATTCAACTTTTACAACACACCAAAGTCCGGTTCTGACACCATCTTCAACGAGAAAAAAATAATAGGCATTACTTTTGGACCGCTCTAATAGAAGAAAAGATTAATTTGAATGTAAGTTTGATCAAGACGTCTAAAGATAACTGAGCTTGAAGAGTAAAACAAACCTTGCAACTGGGGGTTTAAATAAAGAGAAAATTACCAACTACATGAATTCCAAGAACTGTTAAAGGAGGAAACCTATTTATGTAATCTTATTTCATCCAAAGAACTGGACTATATTTAATTAATACTAACCATGATTTGAATTTGACTTATGCGCAAATAATATTAGAATATGAACAAACTAAAAATTTGTTCGACAGTAACAGTCTGATACTAAATGACACAAAAACATAATACATGCTCTCCCATACAAAACAAAATACTGTAATAAAAGATATTAACAATCAAGCAGCTTTTTTCAGTGTTAGCATAAACACCGAAACAACGTTTTTAAAAATGACAATACACGAAAATCTTAAATTGAACAGCCACATAATTCAGGTAAAAAACAAACTTAATTCTAAATTGTTTGCCCTAAGAATACTAAAAGAGACATTAAGTACAAACACACCAATTCAGGTTTATTATGGACTTATTTATCCAATAATAAGTTATGGTATAATATTCTGGGGCATCGCATCAGCAACAGCACCAATCTTCTGTAAACAATAGAAACTACACGTAATACACTGCGTATCATCGCCGGAGAAAAAAATTAAAATATTTCTTGCAAATAACTCTTTAAACAAAATAGAATACTGATTTTTCCTTCTTCATATCTTTATGCATAGCTTTATATAAAACGTACAATGATACATATTTATAAGAAAACATAAATATCTCACTAGAAGAAAAGAGGAAAAATTACAATATTTTACCAGACCTCGTTCAAGAAGGGCCTAGTCATATGAGTGTCAAAATATACAACTAGCTGCCAACACATATAAGGAATGAAGAAAACATATATAGATTCACGAAACAATTAAAGGAACACTTGCTTCATAAGGTATTTTACGATGTAAAAGAATTCTTACCATAAAATTCCACAGCAGCTCAATTCACTATGTAGCACAAATATTATATATTAGGCTAAGCATCAGATTATATGAGGCTAAGTTATCAGATACTTTGCAAATCTTTATGAACACAAGTTTATATTACAAATTCATTCTCTATATTAAACATCTATTTTCCATATTAAAAACATATTCTTCACAACATATAAATATCGTGAAATATCATTTATTAAGGACTACCATTATGCACTTTGTAAATCCATGTGATCTTAAATCTATATCGCAAATTTGTTGTCTATATCACAAACTTTATTGTCTATATTATAACCTATTGAATATATTAAAAATTTATTGTCTATACTTCAGAACATATAATTATCGTGCAATACCATTTGTTAGTGTCAACTATTAAAGTACCGGTACTTTGTAAATGTATATGTTCAAATGTCTATATTGCAAATTTATTGTCTATTTATTATCTATATTCCACGACATATAAATATCGTATAAAGAAAAATACAGCTTTCTGGCAAGACTGATTATACTTTAATAACAAAAAGAAACTAACGTGTAACAGTTTCGTAAGTATATCATCTTCTTCTTCAGATTGCACTCTAAACATTTTGCGGTCGTCGGCATAAAGAAGAATGTTGCAGTTATCGATGAGGCAGTCAAAAATGTCATCCCTATACAGAGTAAAGCATAGAGAACCCAAGGCGCTGCCCTAAGGAATACCAGAAAAAATTGGAAGTTCGCTTGAGTTGGACCCAGATATTTTAACTCTCTATTGCATAAGTACGTGGAAAGTAGAGCTTGTAAGGAACCATTTATATTGAATCTTTTCGTTATTTTGTGAATAAGGAAGGTGTGATTGACTGAATCAAATGCTTTGGAAAAATCTAAGTAAATTACATCAAGTTCATTTTTGCATTTTAAAGCGCTAATGGCAGAAGCTTGGAGAACTGCAAGGTTTGTTTCACACGAGGCCCTTGGAATAAATCCATGTTGATAGGGGTCAGAGATGGGGAAGAACATGTGCATTATTATTTTCTTCTCACAGGTTATCGACAAAACAGGAAGAAGATAAATTTTCCTGTAAGAAGTAATAATTATAAGAAAATTAAAAAGAAACCGTGGCGTAAATTAGTAAGAAATCATGAACTACAGGTCGATGCTATTTGTGCATTAGTGAAACATGTACATATAATACATTTATAATATTATTCTTGACATTGTAGCGAACCCGGGCCAAAGATCTCAAAAAGTTATAAATAAATTGAAATTCGTAGAGGTATTGGAAAAATGGCTTCGGGGTTCGGATCCGAAGCGGAGTCCGCCATTTGAAGACTCCCTGCCGTAAATGATAAACATAACTTAAATTTGTGTCTAATATTTGTTCGGAATTGCCACTCCAGATAGAACATTGAACTTGCAACAAGTTTGCAGCAATATTGGCATTGCAAGTCTCCAAACTTGCTGCAAGTGTAGTATTGAAACGCTGCAAACTTGCTAGTTGACCGATGCCAAACTTAGTACAAACCCAAACTTGCTACAAAGCTTGTTTTTAAAAACGTTGGTAGAGTAATATCAAGCCTGTAGCGAGAAAAGATTTGAGTTTACCATGCGATTCGAACTCACAACCTTTAGATTTGTTTGCTGCCAACAACTCTACCCCTGTTCCACGAACCTGTCTGCTGAACGATGTACATTTTGCTAGTCCTTTTATGTTACGAAAACAGTTTTTTGAAAAAAGATATTTATGTAGACTTTAATTCGAAAGTGGGAAAGCTTATATTGATCTTGTGTTAGGGTAGAGGATTAAGAAGGGTGATTTGCGATTTTTCACAAGTGAGTCACGTCAAGAGTAACATAATAATGTATACTTTACTGTTTGGGTCGATGACATTTCTCAAACAAACTGGCTGCCAATTTCCCAGATAGTACGCTAGTTTAAACCAAGTTTCGACTAGCATTGATTATTCTTTACAATGAGAAACTAACACTGATGTTTCCTGTTAGATTACTGGAACGCCGGGTTTTCCAAAACTATTTTTTTTAACAACTTCTTATTGTTTGTACTTATAAATATTTCGTCCGCATGCCTTCCTTTTGTATTTTTCAACATTTTACACAATTTTCAAAATTGTACGCATTTCCTCAACAAAACTTAAACAATTCAAGTTAGATAATTATCCATTCCTTTTATTATACACAATACAATGACGAAAAACGCAACATGTGATCGACCCGAGCAGTAAAGTATACACATCATTATGATTTTCCTGAGGAGGCTCGCTTGCGAAAAATCAATTCAGTGCGTTTACTTCAGAAACTGTCTTCGTAACATAAAAGAACTAGTAAAATTGAAGATAGTTAGGAGTGGCGCAATACAGCAGTCGGTAGGATGACTGACTACCAACAAAACTGAAGATCGTAGCTTCGAGCTCCAGTCCAGACATTATAAATTTGTTTTCCACCACAGGCTTTATGTTTTGAAATACAAGTTTGTAGTAAAAGTGGCGTGCAAAGTTTGTAGCAACTAGCAAGTTTTCTGCAAGATTGTAGCAAGTTTTCAGCCATGCAGGGCCAAACTTTGTGAAAATTTGCAATGCCAACCCTAGTACAAACTTACTACAAGTATGAGAGCTATGTGGGATACTGTTAGAAATGGTATAAACGGTTCTTTTCTTGGAACAGTTCCAAACAGTTTAAGTTATATTATATGTACCTTGGAACTGTTTTGGTATTCGGAAGTTTTCATACAGAAAAACAAGAGAAAGGAATATATATGTCAGTAACGTTACCAGGTACTTATATGGTTAATTTTTAGTATATTTGTTGACACCAAAATGGTAATGCAACGTACAGAATATTACGGTACATAAAATACTTACAATAAAAGAGGATAATGCAAAATATTTCTGATTATAAATAATTTGCATATCCTTGTATGCCGAGTATCAATTAAACTAAAGAAACTACAGTGCTGTAACTTGAAAAGGATAAACAAATTTCCAATGTAGATACCAGTGGAATATAGTGTCTCAATTTCAAAAGTTTTTCTTTAAAACAAAGTCATCCCCGATAAACATAAATCTGCGCATGCGAAAGTGTCTGAATTCAGAACTGACTACCGTATTAAATCACACCCATATACGGTACTGCAACGAGGAAAATGATAATTCGTGCAATTTTCTAAGTTCGCTTTATCTCCTAAACTAAACCTACAAATAAAGATATATAAAGTGTCACACTCGGATTTATTTGAAACTCCTGCAGTGGATGAAGGAAGAAAAATTAAGAGACACATATTTTTTTTATATCTCAAGGCCATAACCACAAACACACATCTTACATTTATTTGTAATTTCTATACAGTGGTAAAGGAAGAAAAAAAATAGTCGTTGGTGATACTTCTCCAATATCATCCAATTTTACACGTTTTAGTAAGGACATAACAATAAATACACTCCTTGGATTTACTTAAAATCCCTACAATGGATAAAGGAAGGTTAATGAACAGAGACGTAGTTTCTTCAACTCACAATGGTTCATCGTGTTCTCATATTTTGCAACGCTAATTTAATTAATTTCCAGAAGTCATACAATTTTGAAATTTTGCACAACGACGGATGACAATACAATATTCCATTGTTACTTTCATATATTTCTATACATTTATATAGTTTAAAAGCATGTTTTTTTTTTATAATATAAACGTCTTTACCTTGCATTAAATACTAGCCTGCAATGATGATGCGTTTGACTGATTGCAGAACACTTTAGGTGTTGGGTATCAAAACATCAGCTTACAATATATTGGGTAAGGAGAAAGTATACGAACACCAAAATAATTCTTTAAAAAAATAATAAAAACCTTTTTTAAAACACGCTATTCTTTTAAAAAATAACAAAATAAGACAATTAGTATAAAAATGAAAAAAAAAAACATGTTTCGAAGAAGATTACTTTTAAAAAATTCATTGATACATGACTGAAAATAAAAGCATGGGCGTGCTGTCATATACAATAAATTTATAAATTCTCCAATTGGCGCACCCCATGCTTTTCTTTTTAGTCATACATAAACAGAATTTTTTTGAAGTAATTTTCTTGAAAATAAAATTATATTTTACTTTTCAGTAAGAATTGTTTTTTTTTAAAGAAATGCATGTTTTATTATTATTATTTAGGTAAGTTCATATTTTTTTTTTTAATATCGATGTACATGATGGTTAAGGGTGAATCCCCCATCTAATTTTGGATGTCAGACAGTTTTATAGGGAAACATTTTAAACACTCCAATTTGTCAACCTGTTCTATCCGCAACTAGTAGTCTGTGTAACTGGTTATGTAATATGAAATGCGCATAATATTATTAATACACAAGAAGAAAGCAGCTTATACTGTCGACCCGGAAAATGGTACCACCAAGCACATGTTGAGATTTGGTAATGAGACTTACTTGACAATAATTCAAACAAGAACCATGAAAATGCTGGATGTATAGTACACAGGAAATCACAGTGTACTAATGTGGTCAATTACAGGTGATCTGCTAGGCAGGGTAGTCAATGGGTAGAGTATTACGAGCATAAGACAATTATAAATACGTCACACATAGTATGATTTTTACTTTATATTCATTAATACGTACACTAGATCACAATGCATCAGAAGTGGTAATACATACAATTGTCCCTATGAACATCTTAATGTGCATAAAAGTTTCACAGCAGTGGTAGTCATTTAAAAAATGTTGCAAGCACACCGATCTTTCAAAACTTGTTCACATACTTTACATGTTGAAGGCACATGTTTGTTGAAACAGTACCGTAAAATGGGGTGAGTAGAAACATCTTCGGAAGTTGGAATGAAAATATTCCTATTCGACTGAAAGAACAAAAAAAGTACTAATTATTACCCAAAAATTGGGTCTATATTACCAGTGATGTAGTCAAGGGAAGGAGGCACCCGGGCACGTACTCGCCGTTAGGACTCGGACTATTAGTTAGTTTTTCGAAACAATCGTGCATTAAGGAAAATGTAAAGCAACGATCTCCAACAAAAGATGGCAGCAATATCTCCGTATATGTCTAATGTAGTTTTATCGTTGCACGAAATTTCAATGCTGCTCCTACAAATTCAAGCCTAGAGAGTTCAAATTTTCAGCAAAGGAAGTTCATAACCAATTCAAGAGTTCGTCAATGGCGATTTTTTTATTTTTGTTTACCTTCATTGTTGAAATCTCTTCATTGTTGTTGTGAAGGTCAAAACCTATAACAATGGAGTTCTTTCAACAAAGAACAAAAAGAATAGAAAAATCGGCATGCTCTTGAATTGGTTATGCACTTTCTTCCCTGAAAGTTTGAACTCCCTAGGCTTGAATTTGCAGGAGCAGCAATGACATTTCGTGTAACAATGAAAATACATTAGACTCATAGTGCTGCCATTTTTGTTGGAGATCGTTGCTTTACATTAACCTTAACTTGTACAGAACTTTTACATATTTCTGTTGATAAAGTATACATAACTTTCACTCTCTGTCTCTACCCTCTTTATTTATCAACTTCAGAAATAATTAAATCTTTACTTTACAGTTAGCTGTATGCAGTGCGAATTTGTCCTATTTTTCTTGTCTCTTATCCTCTGATGACAAATCAACAGGATTTCTATTCGTCTTGGATTTGTCTGACCGTGGTTTTGGTTGTTTCTATCCACCGCACACATTCTAGAAACATGACCTTGAACATGTGACAATTCCCAGCTCTCAATGTATTGAAATTAAAACCACAAACAGTCCTTACCGTTTCTCACTGATGTTAAAGCTAGTTTTTATATTGTTCTTTACTTTCATATATACGTAGTATAGAGTTTTACTTACCAGACAAGTCCAGACAAGTTCAGAGGAGGTGTAATCTCTGTATAACAACTCATGATGAATTTACTGCAGACAACACCAACGGACAATGTTGCGAATGAAACCAAACATTATTTACCTGTTCGTTTGCAATGTTGCCATTGTAAGGAAACTATTAGTTCAAGTTTTTCAACAGTCATTTTATATAAAATCACGGGTATCTATGAGTATGAACTTTTGTTTCTATTCACCACACTGTTTCTACTCACCTCATTAGATGTATCGAAATTTGGTGAATAATCTTTAATACCGACTTTATAACAAGCATTATGCAATGAATAATGAAACCGTGGAGAAGAAAACCGGTAATTGGCAAGCGACTAATTTAATAATACTGTCCTGACCATGCAAATACATTATATCCTTGCATCTGGAAATCTACTCATAAAATGTTTCCATAATCTAAACAATATACAACTAGCTTTTCTAACTGAACCGTGAGTCTCTTCGGTATTGTCGGTAGAGTCTTGTCTACCACACCTGCTCGGAGTGACCTGTTCATAATCTAAAAGAACCACGGGTGTTGTTTGACTGTGAAAAATACTCATACTGCAACCACAGACGAAAGTGTTCCTTCATAAGCTTTCCTGAACGTGATGTCCACAAACATTTCCAGAACCGAACATACATTTCTGCACACTCTGAACACAACATCGACCGGGTTCTTTTTCTTCCATATAAAAATTATATTCAATTGGTTTCATTAAAAAATGCTCCAACAATGCAAACAGTTATTACCTTGCAAAAACATGAGACAATGGATACATTATAGTTTATTTCCCCCCTTTAAACCCTGAGGTCCGCCAATATAAACAATACGTATCTCCTATGTTTTTCAATCTTTATCCATTGTAGAGATTACAAGTAAATGCGAGGTTTTCATTTGTAGCTATAACCTTACTAAAACTTGTGGAATTGGATGATATTTAAACTTCAAGGGGGTATTTTCGCCCCTTAGCCCTGACTTCTCCCGATATGAAAAAGTATACGTCTCTTAATTTGTCTTCGTTTATTCACTGCAGGAGTTTCAAACAAATTCGAGTGTGACACTTCGATAACCTTCCTTGTAAGTCAATTTGTTTGTTTGAAAATATTTTTGCTAAATGTGTTTTCTTTAAATTGGATATGGTGCTTCTGTAAAATTAGTTTAATAGCTGATGTTATCTGTCTTTATTTAAACTTAAAACGGCAATCTAAACATAATTAGTTCTGCTCTGATGTGCCTACAAATCTAAATTTCTATACTAAGAACCGTGAAACTTCTTTCTCTTTTCTAAGATGTACGAAAAAAAGTTCGTTGTGTTACACATGAAACATTTCCAGAAAACATTAGCCAATCCTACATACTTAGGAAATTGTCAGACTTGAAACAGTACTCAATGGCCAATATGAATGTATTTGAGGGTACATGCGAGGCTAATGTGGCGCGGTTTTTCTTGTGTGGTGTTTGGTAAAGTCAATTCAACTTTTTCCAACGTTAGTATTAAGTATTGTTTGATTCCACAAGTTGGTAGAAGCCTCTTGTTCAGCATATCGAAAGGAAAACATCTCTTTTGTGCTCTCAATAGAAAGGGTAAGGTTTGCGTGGGATTGAATTCGGAGGCGAAACAAGCAAACCAATTTTCTGTCTGCCAGTGAATGCATTCCAATCATGTCTTGGACGGAACTCTCTTCACAAAGAGCTGTAGCAATGAAGTTTCGGGCATCTAACATGTGAGAAGGATTTTAATCGATTAAGCCAGTAGAATATTAACCCTGAAAAGGGACATTAGTTTCTTCTTCACCAAGAATTGAAGAATGTGGCATCAATAACAAAAATCATCATCAGGACCATTAATTTTGTTAGTTTTAGATATGTATAAATTAATCAGCAAGTGTAAAATGATTAATATTTTCTACTTTTGTCATTGATTTTACAGACATTCATTTCCTGTTAGTAAACTTATGAAATACAAGAAATATTTTATAGCGACAAAGTTTGCGTTTTTCCTTTTAGATGTCTAGAACGCTTATCTTTTACCTTGACTCTATTTCAGGGAGCTGACTAGACGGCCGCATCTTGCAGGCACAGATCGAGATGTGGAGCTGGCCAAGTGGATTCAAAAAGAATGGTTAAAAGCTGGCCTGGACGCAGTAGATTTAGTACCTTATTGGATTCTTCTATCGTATCCTGACCCATTAAATCCAAACAAGGTTAGATTTCTTTGTTTTCTTTGTAAGAAACTACAGGAAGTCCTTAACAGACATTGAAAATCATCCAGCACACGTGTTTAGTGATTCTAGACAAACCCAATGCTGAAACTATAATATAACATTTATACTTTATTGTGACTAAAAGAGTTTCAGAAACTGAAAGGCTGAAAGCATTTTCTTTTTTCAAAATTACTTTGAGTTTTGTTTCGAAAACCGAATGAAAAGTAGAAAAGTTTACATTTGAATAAGTACCATATTTAAGCAACCTGTTCTACATGGAACAAAGTTAAGAAGATTTGAGTTAACCATTACATTCAGGTGGTTCCTTTAGAGCAGTTAATTATTCTCAACAGAGGTACCGTGACACACTGGACCGCCGCGATGATCAGCAGGAGTTCAGTGAATTAGAAAGAAATTAGTCCCTGGGCTACTCTTCTAGGATCTGGAGATAGCAGAGAATTCTGGCTTGACCAGCTCGTTCTACACTGAAAGTAGAGACAAATCTAAAGGCTTCTAGCACAACTTAGCGGACACATGTCGAGACTTCTACACAATAGTTAGCGAAGATCTCTCGAGGCTTCTACTTTTTGTTTATCCGAGATCTTTTGTGACTTTCACTTTTTGGTTAGCCGAGGCTTGTCGAGACTTCTACTCCCTGCTTAACAGAGATCTGTCCCCATTTCTCTCGTTAGCGGAACTATGTCCAGACATCTACTCCTTGATTAGCGGAGGTGTGTCGAGACTTGAATGGCTAGATATTTACAATCTCCACATTTTTTGTTCAAATCAAAAAAGTTCTATTAACCTGTGATTCTGTATTTTGTTCCAATGAATGAGGCCATAGTTTCTTGCCATTATTGTTCAATGGTAAGTTCGATCAGAATGAAACATAGCTTATGACATTCAGTGACTGGAGTGCAAAACCCATACCAAATGTAATGAATAGTCCAAGAGAACTTCGAGTACAACGAAGTACAGATCTGGTGCTTAATTGAGCTATGCTCGTTTCGCCGTATCATGTGAAATGAATACAAGAAAACAAAATAGAAAGTTAAGCTCTGAAAACCCCACCTTAGTTAATATTAAGGTTAATCTAAACTTCCATTCTTTGTGAGTTTCAAAACTATTTTTCTCTTAATCTCTGTTCTTTACAGGTTCGTCTGATAGACCAAGTTGGGCAAGAGAGGTACTCGGCAGCCTACCACGAACGGGACTTAGAAGATAACCAACAAGCGTCTGACTTTGTGAATGCCTTCAATGCTTACGCTCCAGCAGGTTAGTTTAACTATTAAGAAAAAAAAAATCTCTATTAATTCATTCACCTAGCACAACTTGAAATTGTGACGATATGTTATGTACAGGGTGCATTTTATATCTTGTTCACCCTTAATAGCGGGGTAACCAATAGACAAAGACGAGTTAAGGATAATCTAAAGCAATGATCTCCAACAAAAGATGGCAGCACTATCTCCGTATTATGTCTAATGCATTCTTATCGTTGCACGAAATTTCTTTGCTGCTCCTATAAATTCAAACCTAGAGAGTTCACACTTTCAGGGAACCAATTCAAGAGCATGCCGATTTTATTTCTGTTTTCCTTCATTGTTGAAATCGCTTCATTGTCGCTGTGAATATCGAAACCTTTAACAATGAAGCTTTTTCAACAATGAACAAAATAGAAAATTAAAAATTGGCATCGATCATGCTCTTGAATTGGTTATGAACTTTCTTCCCTGAAAGCTTGAACTCTCTAGGCTTGAATTTGTAGGAGCAGCAATGAAATTTCGTGTAACAGTGAAAATACATTAGACATATACGAAGGTAGTGCTGCCATCTTTTGTTGGAGATCGTTGCTTTAGATTATCCTTAAAGTTGGTACTGTACGAAAGAAATATTGGGAAAGGAAGACCACTGTCACATATTGGGCAACCACATCAAATAAACAGTGTTGCCAACCCAATATAAAGATTTATTGTCTCAAATGGCACTACGTCATCTTATTACATAAGTGAATTATACATA
>JAGDQP010048706.1:435-14684 GCA_022664845.1 Lepisma saccharinum
TATATATATATATTAATAGCTTCTAAATACTCGTATAAGGTCAACTATATCCCATACTGCTTCTTTTCTGTTTTGGATTCCATGTTGTTTCTAAAGCGGAAATGCAACTCTAACACTGGGACTTCACTACCGTGACAAGGTGAATTTTAGTAAAATTGATAGTTGTAGAGTATTATTACTTCCAAATTTCCCTGGGAATTGGTAACAAGGTTCGTATCGGAAATGAAAGAAACAACACTTACAATTGGAACCAGAATTAATTGGTTCCGATCACGGTCAATTTGAAATCCACTCTTAAAATTAAACTTTAAAAGCGGGTTCTTTTTGAAAGTACATGTAACAAATATGGTGTTGCAGCATCGTAGGGCTATTGGACGTCACACCATATACTTTTACTTTGTCAGTCATTCAAAGCACCATCCTTGCATTCGTCTAATGTGACGGAACGAGCAAACAGTAAAACTGCCAAAATGGCCACTCCCGAGGTTTCAAGTCCGGTCCTCCAGATTAAGAGCACCAGATTCGTTTTTTTTTTAAATAAATTATCTACATATCCTTGTGATACCACACACCACATACATTGGTTGAAAAATGTAATGTTCATCTACCGGAAATTTAATTTACAGGTTTAATTAATGCTCAACAATCAACAGCAGAATAATGCAAAAACATAGTTTAAAACTTCTACAAAACTAGTGTTTCTTTCGTGCACTTAGATTTCTCAATCAGTTAAAGTGTCTATTAGATCAGGGATTATTTGTTTATTCGTTCTAGAAAATATTGTACACTCACATTCATTAAAATGACCATGGATTCTTTTCTAAGTTTCAAAGTGACACAATCTGGTACAACACCGTTATCAGCACAACATATGGGTCGCCCATTTTAAGTATATGTCGAGTATTTGTCCTAGGTCCTTTTCTATGAATCTGAACGTACAAGCACTATTTTTTTTTACATATATTTAATACTATGTTGTTATGAACTCGTTTCTTTCCATGTACCTAAGCTATATTAACACGAATAAAACCTACAACATTTTACATATATATATACAAAAACGAGGGCTAGAAACACATCAGGAGCTGGTAATACAGAAATGACGAATACCACAGTAGTTTTTCTCTTTTCAAAGCAAATACATGTTAAGTCGTTTGGTGATATAAGCACAAGCCAATAGGTGAGACGATGGACACAAAAACGGACAATTTGCATATAAAATCCGCTTATCTTCTCGGTGGTTTTCACTGTCCCACTTAATTCACTCAATTATTTCATAATATTGCTTTCAAATAGTATAATTCTGTGCTTAGGTTACAAGTTTGCAAGATATAGTAAGATGAAAACTTCACACCACATTCCACACTTGTTTTAAAAGGTTATTTTTTTCTACCGTATTTTTTATGCAAAGTTGAATAAAAATCCGACATGAACTTATTCTCTTCCTCTGATATATAAAACCCGCACACACATGAAGCTTGCAATTTTGTTTCACATGGATAAGGCTTGAAATGTAGGAGTATTCCATTTGTATTGCTTCTAAGCTTGACGTCACATACAGCGGCTAGATCTCATTTTCTCACTGCTTCTTGATCAGAGATTAAGCTACTGACATAAATTCTACTGAAATCAGAGAGAGATAAAATCTCCCAAAATGGGACCCTGAGCTTGGGATTCTGGGACGTGCAGATTAGAGTATTTGTCTTCTTCCAAATTTTGTGACGAATACTGTTTTGCCCTTCTGCAGTCTGCATGATTATAACTTACCTACGATGGTCAAGTGCAAACCTGATATCTTGAAATTGTGTGCAAAGGGAGAAGTTGCAAATGACCTAACAACAGGATCTTGTGTTGTGCATAATTACACGAAAAGCGCTAAACCACACGAAGACCATTGACCACAGTATTAACGTGAGTGGGAAGCCTGTACACTCTTATTTGGTTAATTTATTCTATTGCCTAGCAAGAATTTAGCTACCAACCACTCAAAAATTAGTACTTTTTAAATATATATATATATATTAACATCTGTGTTATATTCTAATATATCTTATGGATATAAAAATACTCTATGCAATTACAAAGCTACGTCACCCTACCATTATTCTTGCTACAATAATTTATAAGAACTGACAAAAGTCTCCTACAATACCTTACAACATCTACACCTACACATGTTCATGTAATATCTAAATGCCATATTTTACTCTACAAATCTACAGCCTACTACTACGGTTGGTTACCTACTTAAAGCATTTCGAAATCAGGATTGCCACAAAGTATTTTCATTGAATGCCAGGAGACCAATAAAGGTAAGTTTATAGAATAATGCTCGTCAGACACGTTAGAACAATTTATTACTTTTTGCGCAACCTTTCAGAACTATATTTAGAACTGTGCCTAAGTAAATGAGAGAATATTTTCTTCTTTCACATACTTTTCTGCTACTTACCGCGACGTGTAGTTATTTAAATATTGTGTGTGTGTGTATGTCAGGTCTCTGACTGCAACAGACGGTACTCAAATACTTCGTTTTAAGCTTTTAAACATGTACACCAGATTACATCGCGCTGTAGAAGAGTTTCGATATTCAACCGATTTGAAAGTTCACAGTTCCTTAAGGATCTCGCGGAAAGAAAGAACTCCATATAAAAAATGGCAAGAAAAAACTTACGACAGAATCAATACATGTAGGTTAGACGAAGAAACTATAGTCCAGAAAAAGTAGTGAGAAATGAAAACTTTGAATTTCAGTGTACTTTTATATGAAAACCTGCGATTTCATAGCACTGTGTGGAATTTCTAGTTTCTTTGACGTGCTCACCAAAGGCAAGCTTTGGGACATTACACATAAATCATTTTTAGAAGGTTTTCTGGTTTCTGTTATTTGTTAATAAGTGGAAGGATTCAGGTTTTCTTTGGCAAAATTGAACAAGTAAAGCAGTTTCACAGATTTAAAATCATATTGCACGAAATAGTCTGAAGAAGAATGAATTCATCATTAATGGACTGAGAACCTTATAATCACAGGTAAGCAGAAAACAATTACTGCAACTGTTTGATAGCATTCATTAAATATATATATATATGTATGAACTCACTAAATATATGCATTAACTGCCGAACGTGTCAAAATATACTTTGTCTTCTTGTCGAATCTTTCGGTTTATTCCTCCTGTTGTCAATTTAAGGACTAATTACTACAGTTTCCTCTGTATTTTTATTTGCGATCGTAATAATGATTTCATATTTGGACCAAAATTCTTCAACACTAAAAGATAAACTAAAACATTATGACTACTGAATGACGGTTTACGCAAATTTCACTTTGTGAAATACAAACTCACTCCTTGAAGGTTGATCAACGAATTCTCGAACACACAATGAGTTCACGAATATGATTTAGTTTTCTTTAAGAACAAGTGACAGTATTTTTGCACGACTCTACCTGCACTTAAAGGCCCTCTAGAACTACAATCTGACTGTTGCTTTCTAAGTATTTCTAACTGGTTCAGTCCTAATTCTCATCCGATCCAGTCAAAACCTTAGATGAGCTGGGCTTCAAGACCTAATTAAATAGCTAACTCTATGACCTACGCAACTTGCAAGATCAACGTCACAGTAACAAACATTCGCCATCCTGGGCAATATCAAGCCAGTCTTCATTATGAACATCTACCTCGCGAAGATCTCTTCTAATACTATCATTCAAACGACAATAAATAACTCTTACTTGTAATTTATATTGCAGTGAAAGTACAAAATCTCTGTATTTTTTATCTCACCTCTTAAGTTGCTTTTTCATTACTTCCTTATACAACCCGAAGACAGCGACCCTGGCCTACTTATCTGGTGTGACTGAGGGATAAATTCAGTCAAGACGACCAGTTCGATGTCCAAACCAGGACCTCAACATAACGAGGCAAGCATACTTTTGCAAAGTCATCCCACTCGGAACGATTTAACTTGAGATGTGGCAATCCTGTTGTTAATAAAAGCTCAAAGGCTGAAAACCTCTACGTCATTACTCTTTATTTCTATTTTTACTCTCAAATATACTGAAAAGTACTTCGTCTACTTATCAATAAAAATGAAAATTACCCTTAGTTTCGTTAAGCTGCAGGCCCAACATTTTGTTATTACATACACTGTGCTTGTGGAGAAACAGTGGCAGAGATATCCAAATAAAGCATCGCAACATTCACCACAACCAGATTAATTGATGAAAGAATTTCTCACTTTAAGGCTTTGAACAACCACCACCATCTTGATGAACTTTCAATGAATTAATTCATATAGAGATTGTTTTACTCATTTTACGACGCCTCATAAAAATGAAATTCTAAGTTCCGTTTTCACAAAATGGTTATTTTTGATAGATTATACACCAGGCATATTCGGAAAGTAAGTATCGCTTAGCAATTTACAATACAAATTAGAACTTGATTTTTCAAAAAAAATATATTTTCTAGATTCAATACCCCTTAAATTACGGTACTTTTTCCACCATTACTGAGGATTTATCCCAACGGAACACATTCTGTATACCCTCTTCTGCACTTAACTTCTGAGCTATTATGGGGGAAGAAAAGACGACCACTAAGAACTTCCTCAAACGAAAAAGTATGAAAGTTATGTCTGAGTTGCAGGGAGGATTATCCATTTTGTTCCCAGTCAAATAAAGCTACACTAACTAAATCCCTCCGTATTGTTCAGACGGGAGGTCCCCTCCCTATACAGGTACAAGCACGCAAGAAAGAAAAGTCATCCATTAAGAAATGGTTATTACATAGGGGGATACTACTACTTTTTCATTAGATGTTCAATCTCAGCTGATTGGTCGATACAGAGTCCAAGATACGTAGCTACATTTCTTCCTAGTCTAACCATGAATATTTCAAACAGCTAATAAAACATCGTTGTCCATATAAATAAAACACTGAAATAATATAATAAATAAATGATAATGCCTCAATGGTACATAACACAGTTTTGTGTAAAGAATAAGCCATTAAAATAACAGCAAAGAATTATGTGAAAACAAAAATGATAAATTCATCTTTAGTGAGAATAAAATGAGTAAAACAATGGATTAAAATTACTTACTGACCCACAACCGATTGTTTGTTGAAAAAAACGAAAATAGTTTTTATTTCCAAACCGGTTTTTGCTTCTTAAATGAAAATTCCGTTTTTGTTCAAAAGACGACTTTCAGTTTTAGCTCAAATTACAGTTTTTGATTTTCCTACACTTTGGTTTTCATTAAAAAGATTGTAATTACGAAAAAAAAAAAAAGTTTGATTTTACAAACAAGTTTTCGAACAATAACACAAAGTCGTGTTTCGAAAACAAATCGTTTATTTGCATTTTAATTTCTTATATAACTAATTTTTACCATCGCTAATAAAATTCCAAAATGGTGGCAATACTTCATAACCTTTAAAATTACAGAAAAAGATGCTAAATTCGGAAAAAAGAAAACACAACGTGTTTCTACGAAGACGGAGATCGAAAAAACAAATTTTCTACGCCCAAGTTATTCAAGTCAAGCAACAACAACGTCTGTTTATACTGCATGCCAGTCTCTGGAGAATACTTCAGCTGAAAACACACACACAACAGATTGTGAGAGGAGCACCACAGTGCAGAGTAGTGTTCTGAGCAGGTGCACTGGCAAAAAACAAAAAGTACAACGTGCAGTAAGTGTTCTGTGAAACCTGTACCTCTCGTTCAATCAGCTTTTCTATGTATTCTATGGTGCGAACTTTTCGTTCCCCGGTAACCTCGTCAATGTACTCCTCGGTTTTTTGAGTCACTGTTTCTCCGACAACTCTTTCTGTTTCACGCACTCTTGTCGTACCATCGCTGCTTCTCAAGTACAATTTGGGGAAATCGTCACTAGAGGGCCTTAAGGATTCTTGAGGAGCATGATGGAACTAGCAGAAGACAAAGGGGAGGATGGTTAGTTCGTCTAAAACATGCAACACATAAATAATGTTTATTTTCTTCTATTTACGTACCAGATACTTATATAAAAAAGTACACATATCCAGTTGGTATAAGTTCACCCACACATAAAACAGTATGGTAAAGGTGTTTTAAGTGCAACTTTCTTAGTTCAATTAGACATATTGTTAGTTTAACATGACAATATAATTTCATTATACAATTAGTGAGACATGTGATCTTTCATGCATATTCATCTTTCACATCGTAACCAGTAATGATTGTCTAAATTTTGGAATTATAAACCAGTGCTTGTGCATTATTATTATCGGACGCATTTGCCATAAATACTGCATTTTATAAACAGAGAGACAACAGTACAATGAATGTTTCTAGTTCCTGCTTCCGTTGGGCAGTACTGTGGTTGTGGGAATCACAGAATGTGGACAGTAATCAGTTTGAATGCGGACATATTATAAGAGCCAAGAGGATGTGCTCTGACGTATACCAGGACTATGTGTCAATTCCGGACAGACACCAGCGGCACATCAACAGCGCAGTCACCCACAGGAATGCAAGAACGAGACCACCGGCGACTGATAAGGATGATACCACCCAACGAAGGGGTTCATTGCGTCAAATCACAATCCAATCAACGCTAGTGCCCCTTAACCTATCAGTGAGCACGACGAGGTTAAGTATACAGCCTACATTGCATTCCATTAGATTATGTAATTGTCGCCTACCAAGGGTATCACTATAGATACCCCAGCATTTGGGTATACGTCTCACCTCGGCCACATAACTTCGACATTGGACTTATGCCGTGTGCCTGGTCCGATGAATTATATTCAGCTGTTTTGAAAAGATGGTTAAAATAATTCGTCTATGAAGACCACATCAGGCTATTAATCCACCTTGTCAGCAAGCTGGTGGTGGTTCTGGAATGGTATAGAGTTGTTTTATGCTCGAGCTCACATTGGAGTTCTAGCCTTGACAAGTGTAACGCCCACAAATCCTGTTGTACTCTTTTTCGCTAGCCATATTCTCTGTGGAGATGATTTGTACAAGCAGGATAACCAACCCCGCATTCGGCACGGGTGAGAGAACTGCTTCAATGAGTTCTCTACTGACTTCCAGGGGCTTCCCTCACCTCATCCCCACACGCTCGCCATGTTTGAACCTCAATAAGCACTTATGGAATGCAACACTGAGCAAATCTCACTCAATGCTGTCCAGCTAACCCAACAACTACAACTGTGTTATGGAAAACCATTGAACTTGTCAGGATTCATACTACCCACGCAACTACTCCAACACTTGGCGTCTCTGTTAATTACGTTAGTGACAAATGCACGCAATAACTGTACACAGTAGACTATCAATTCTAGAATTTAGTATATCGTTACTGGTACTACGTGAAACAGTGTGAATGAAAAATTACACCTCTTCCTAACTGTATAAACCAATACCAACATCCTTATTCCACCACCACCAAGGAAAAACATTGGCTGGAATTTTTCTGTGAGGTTTAGGCCTATCTTCGACTCCATCCCCAACTCCTAAATCAAAGATAAAACTTCCAGTATCTTTCTCTCTTATTTTCTGTATCAAACTTAGTGGAAATTGTCCCTAGGGACTGAAGCCACCCATCAACTGTATCCTAAATGCGTGGACTTTACTAAAAATCAGCAGAACCACCAATAGTCCTACTCACGGGCAGCTTTTGCAGCCCTTTTAGTTTTCTTATTTTTATCTTCTTATATGATTTCTTGTGATATATATACATACACCGGTTACTTATAAACATACAAACCATATTAACAGAAAAGTGACACTGACTAGATCTTTTTGATGTGCACCTAAAACTTTCACTCAAGTATACTCTTGCACTACACGACGAAAAAAAAAAGAACCTTAAATATGTCACAAGTCTGCCTCATAGCCACCTAATGATCATGGTAAATATAATTTGGAATAATATCAAGTTGCTTTCGGTTCATCTAATTGAAGATATAGCTTTATTTATTTTTCAGGTACAGTACTCACGACTAATTTACACTGGAACTTGTAAGAACACCCACGATCTAGTCGGTATTCGAACCCAGAAAGATAGCATGTAAACTAGAACATACTGTCTCAGACTAGTAACCCACGGCATCCTTATCTCGAAACTACAAATTTTAAGTTAATAGTAACGAAATGCCATGGTATATAAACATCAGACTGAGGTGGCATTTAAAGGATAGATCGGAATTTGAAAAACAGTTTTTGGAAGGATCACGTTAAAAGAAGTAACATATGATTTTTTCTGTTACTTCCTTGAACAACCCAAAGATGGAAACACAAATGTTGTTATAAAATGTACGTAGTATTTCCGCAAGTTTCATGGCACATTAACTGATAATGAAATGGGTTATTTTAACTAGTTTAATATTGTCTTTGTTGGTTTGGTTATGTGCTCCTTTTGTTAGTTTGTTACTTTTTCTTTATTGGAGTTATTGGAGTTCGACGGTAAGTTCAATCTTTAATGATAATTTGCGAAGTTACTTCGATACACAACTAACACTTTATATATCTAGACTAGCAGGACAGAAGTCACCTCATAAAATAGTAAGTAACTCTCACATGAAAGTTATTAAATATGAAACCCTCGATTTCCATTCAGTACTTCCCACTTGAAGACTCAATTTACATTCAATTCTTCCAATTTTCAACCATAAACTATTTTTAGTCGACAAATGACCGTTGTTAAATTACCCTAAAACACATTTTTACTTACAGACACGTTATTTTCCATATCGGGCTTTTCCTCGTTGTTGTTTGTTGTAATGACACACTCATTTTCTGATACATGATTGGAAGACTTAACATCCTTCCCCTCGATCATCTCACTCATCTTTTTAATCACCATTTGCGCTTGTAAAGCATCCTACAATTATGCAAGTAAAAACAAAACAGAGTTACAACTTTATAATAATGTTTCTTAAAATAAAACTCATGTTTCTTAAAATAAAACATATGACCTTCCTTCAAATAGTACATTCTACAGTAATGACATGTGAATAAAATAATTCAACGAAGAAAATGGAAGTCTCATACAACGTTCCCATCTATTATAGCGGTAGCCTATACCACAAAGATACAACTTAGTGCGGTAGAGCATATAATTCTTCCTATCAAAGTCTGTGAACTCTAAACTGGGTTTGTTTCTAAATTATAGGTTCTTGGGTAGTTGTCAAAAAAGGGAAATACACTCTTCTGTAGTATATGCCTAACCCAAAGATGTGCAGGAAACAAAATTAACTAAAACTTTAAAAAGATCAACCTTGACATTTCCCTTAATTCAGTACACAATAAAGTGCAACAATAAACAGGGGCTATTTACAAGTATTTTTTAAATATAAATACCTAACAAAATAAAAACGTAAGTAACTATTACCACAGGCTAAATAATAACATCGATTTATACCGCCTACTTCTTTTTGACTGCGCTAAGAATACATGATTTTGAACCTTGCCGTTAGGTGGCTTTGGGAACTACTTTCAGTCACTGTTTATTTCCAGTAGTAGCCCCAGAGCCCATTGTCGGCAAGGTTCAAAACTCACGTACTGTTAGCGCAGACGAAAATAGGTAGGGGTATAAAGTCAATGTTATTATTTAGTCTACGGTATTACCAACACATATAAGACTATTAATCTTAAAATAAATAGTATTCAAATAAGTTATCTTCGTGCATGAGAGAAGCTTCTTAAAAATGACACATCGTGGTTACCATCTGCTGATCATAATTTTAGCAATCTTCAACCACACTGATCCACGCATCTCATGATATACTTTTCATTTCATTGTGACTGAAGTACAGTATTCATAATTCATAAAATACTACTATCATCACTAGCTTCTTGTTGACTGAACTTTAGATACTACCCAGAATCACTATTTCGTATAAGACAAAACGTCAATAAATCGAAGTAACTTGCATACAAACATTCCACATAGTAACACAAATACTTGAACTATCATTCTTGCGATTATATAGAATAAAACGAATACATCTCCCAAATATTCCTCTCCATTTTCAGCACTAGTTCTATAAGCGTATAAATGTACCAAGTACAAAACTGCTTCTCTCGGAAATTCATTTGTTTGAATTGATATTAACGTCCTAAACGAGCTGAGAACTTTCTAAGGGCGAAACCTACATTCTTCGGTCAAGTGGGATCCGAACCACTCCGTTCAATATTGTCTCGGGGGGGACTCTTGGAATTCGTCTAATTAGTTGCATATAATATCAGGATCCTATTCATTTAACCAAATAGATTTCCCGGATTTTTCCAAGTACATACTCCAAGTTCCAACACACAGTAAATACTCTAAAGCTTCTTTAGAACCGAGTTCTTTTGGAATTGTTAACAAAGCGAATATGAAGATAGAGATATAAACAATTTCAAATAACTTCCTTAATGATATAAAACATATTTTTAGAGTATAAATTTGGAACTTGTAAATATTTCAGGCATAAGAAAGGTCTAATAATAATAATAAAAGCAAATTTACTGATTAACCAACATAATAAGGAAACACTTATTACTCTGTGGAATGGTTAAGACAAAACGTAATCGAGAGGTTCTGGGTAGAAATTCAGGGTCAGCCATTCTGACTGAACTCTTTCCCTGATAAGCTTCGAGCACATCAAGCGAATGTTTATACTAAGGCCAGAACCCTACCCCATTCTTTTCCCATGGATAAAGAACACGTGATGGAGTAAGCTCCTTAAATTAAATATGGCTTAGTTCTCCTCTAACCAGTCTGACTGCTAATTTTGGTAGCTCTACCGTAACGTAAGTTTTGCCCTTTGGTACTTGTGCACACATGAAGGGGCTCAATTAGAGAAAAATGTGTCTACTGTCTAGGTAGTAGAGCTTTTCCCTTTTAGAAGATGGTGGGTGATACCTGCTTTTAAAAATAACTTGTTAAGACCTACAGAACTTTACACACGAATTTCATATAAGACAAAAATATATATATATATATATCAAGAGTAATAAATAATACACATTATTTCGCGATTATTTGTGGAACAAAAGAATAAGTTGTTTGATTATTTAAAATTATATTGTAATCAGTACCAATCTTATATATCCAGAACTACTAGTTTATGAAATGTCTTTATCATCATATTCTAGGGATCTCGTTTGTATATATCCTATTTTATTAATATTCCTGGATGTTCATATTTCTTTTAGTGGCTCCTACTAATGCAAATCTTGCTGCAAATCTCCTGGACTTCTTAAGCGAATTTTCAGCAAATTTCTCTTTTATATTTAGAACATGAAATTATTAACTTTCGATTAAGTCGATTAAGTAACTTAAGTATATCATGGCTTGAATGAAATACCAAGCATTTTCCGCTTTAAAAACCACACTCTCGTGTACCATAGCTGCGATTTATTCTATCTACACTATAGCTGACATAACATTTGTTACTCCAGTATCCACAACAGAAACTGGAGGCATGTCTTTCGTAAACGATTCCTCCATCCAATGATCTCGACTTTATACAAAAGACAACATACACCAACGGAAACTCGTTAATTCAATGCTGCGCATTTGAACAAAAATAGCCTTTTTAGCCTCTCTTGCTGCTGCTCTGCGGAGACTGTGAAAACTATATGAAAACAACTTACTAACTGCCATGATACAAGGGGCTAACTATTAAAAGTGACTTTCCAAGTGTCATTGTAGCCCCAAAAGATTTGTATATAAACATTAATGTATCTGGAGTTTCGACAAATTGCTATTGCCTTATACGTAGACTAAAAAGACAACATACATAAACGGAAAAATAAAACTATCTGCTACTTGTTTCTACTATTATTATAATATGGTAGCCTTCGATAACGAAGTGTTTGGAGAATTTGAATAATTCATTGTAAAGGTCAAATATAATGCGTATTTATCTTACGACAGTGTTTCTTGAGATTTAGAAGAAATCTGTGAATCGGTAAAATCACTTGGATCATTCCATTAAAGAGTACTAGCATATTAAGGGTTTGTCTTTGTCTTCTATGATAGCTCTGTTATTAGCATTAACCTTCTTAATTCACTTGAATACACGCCTAGCTTCCAGAAGGACTGTTACAGAGCTGTCGTCTTTAGATTTTGTACGTTGAATAAGCATGGTTTTAATTTAATAACTTCTACGCTACAGTAACCAAGGCTAACGAAACATTTCACAACACCAGTCTTCACAAAACATCTAAGCTCACTAAAGATAGTCACATTACTGGTATCTTCTTTTACTCAATATAACTACAGTATTTCATTTATTACATTTCCTTGAATTAGTTTATGGATGTTCTTCGTAAAACTATCACATACAAGATATCGTACACCACATGTAATTATGTTCAACTGCTTACTTTAAGAATGGTTCTAAATTAAAGTTTATATCCTTCATTTGTTTGTCTACACTGGATTTCACTTTGAGTCAAGAAGAAAAGATGATCATTCCTTCCAAATAACCAGATACACCCGGACTAATTATGCAACTATATACAAAGCTAACGTGAAAACAAGCCAACTACAGAAACATATACGAATTCTTGTATTGTAAGTATGTATGAAATGTAGCACCTGTTCCAGAGATTTGAGCCGAGCCTGTCTCCATGCTGCACGCTTTTCCGCTCTCAATGCTCTTTGCTCAGCAGGCGAAAGCTCTTGCTCATCGTTTGGTCCCAATAAACCCTAACAGTGGAACACAACATAAAATCATACATAAGCACACAGGCAGATGGGAAATCAAGCTGGTTAAAAACTTATATCAAACTGCATGCTCAATTCGAAAAAAAAACTAATACTAAACAGATATCTAACGAATCATTACATCACATTATAAACAAAATGCATCAGAAAATGATTTTTATCAAACTAACGAATGCAACAACTGGAGTTCCTTGGCCATTCAAATGCAGCTCCAAGCTAATGCAAACTGTATGTATATCTGGATTTGCATATTAACGGTAGCTCATTTCTGTTAAAGCATATTTAATAAGTAAATCAAACTTAATACTTAATAATTCACACATGCTTTAAAACATACTGATGCAGGTTAATCACAACTAAAAAAAAAAAAAGTATGCCACTGTAATGTATTCATCATACACCTGAATTTTTTAGGATTTTGGAGTCTTCAACTGAAAATTTCAATTAATGTTCATTCTTTTGTATTCAAACAGTACAGTCTGAAATGAATACGCACTTTTGTTTGGAAGTACTTACTTCTAGCTATAAACTGATTTGCTAGTACAGAGGTCCATAATAAACATATCTTTAATCACACGATTTATTCAGTGACAGTGCGCTTAGGACTGGATGTAAGCGTTCACTTTTCTTCATAATAATGAACATGCAATACCAATGCGGCTAATCACACTTTGTACAAGAACACATATTTTTAACCTTATACGAGTTCAATCTGGGTAATGCACTAAACAAATTCATATTTTTGTCAATGGTCATGCTAGACCAATGCCATAGCTTCTTATTATATTAACTAGTCTTCTTCGTACACTCGAATTTTTTAATAGAACACACAACTTTTACGAGAAAATTCTCAAATATTCAGATACCATGCGAAGGTTTTATATATATAATCTATTAAATCCAAGGCCCCAAATCGCTTTATGAACTAAAACGCAACCTATCAATTAAACTTCATTCGCGCTAACTTTGAACCATGAATTAGTACAAGCGTATTTTTATCTTACCTTGGGCCTTTGTATGTGTTCTGAAAATTTCAGATATATTTGCAGCTTCTCGTAAATTTAGTGTACTAAGTTTTGTTAAAAAGTCAGCGCGAATGAGGTACATATTAAGGCAGACGAAGTAGAATTCTATTTCGACACGAAGTTTAAGCTAGTATCTCTCTCTCCCTCTCCACTCTTCCTTAAAGTACTTATTTAAAATGGCTACTGCCACGGATGTACTAAATAAGGAAGAGAATTGTATACAAGCACAAAAGACATATCAGTAGATCACCAAATGCTGAACTGGTTCATTGAGTTCTCTAAATATACTCATATATTGTGGAAAATATAATTCATTAGGAGTAAATGTGGTTCGAAGATCAACGTACAAAACTTACGTTTACATTATATGTTTATTTTGACGGCAAAATTTGAAGGCTACTAACAGAAACAAACAAGTGAAAAATGGATAGCATACCCTACCGGAAACTGGAAGATCCGGGTTCGAGTCCCGATGACGACGGCTGTCTTTTTCTTAATTTTAAAAGAAA
>JAGDQP010048708.1:0-14683 GCA_022664845.1 Lepisma saccharinum
ATTCCAAGAAGAGCGACTACTTTACCTACAAAAATAAATAAATGATAAACAATTGAAAATAAACTTTAAATATTGTACTAGTTCAGATCTCAAAATACACTCTACACTAAAAGATAATTGGACACATTTATTGCAATTCTTCACGTTATCCATTGAATGAACAACCGTATTTTGTAAATCTATCTTCATATCGATTATTTTGTTTTACAAATGTGAGTTCATGACTTAAGGTGGTTGTACAAAAGGTATCCGGATTTTTCGTTGTTATTCGCTATAA
Organism: Lepisma saccharinum; assembly: GCA_022664845.1. Classification (NCBI taxonomy): domain Eukaryota; kingdom Metazoa; phylum Arthropoda; class Insecta; order Zygentoma; family Lepismatidae; genus Lepisma; species Lepisma saccharinum. The sequence goes on from JAGDQP010048708.1 coordinate 278, forward strand.
CCATATCGTGCTGCTACTATCTGTTGACAGAGAAGGTTTACCTTTATGCCGCTGTAGACAGGTTTATATATTCGATACTAGTGTGCTGTGGGTTCTTCGAAGCATGTTTAAGGATGATTGAGAGCAGAAGACTTGAGATCAATGTGAAAAGTGGAGCAAGATCTTAGAAAAATATGGAATGATTTCAACGGCTACCTTATTGGACAGAGTATGAGCCATACCTTGTAGAGTCATTCCATTGTAAGTAGCCCAGCAATGGCCACTCGACTATTCTCATTTTTTTTAATGTTCGTTTTGCGAGTACCCTTATGTAATGGTAGTTCAAAACCACATATATATTTCCCTATTTCACTTCGTTCGACTATGGCAGCCATATTTGTGTCTTTGTGCGACCCAAATTCTCAGTATGCAGGTATTTACGGAAACCTCGGTTTCTCAGACCATGTAAGTCGTAGCTTCTTGGATTAAAAACTATTGGACTCAGCATATTACGAGCTAGTTATTAGTGGTAACATGACTCTACTACTACTCCATATTGTAACTCTTACATGGGCTCCAAAATGCTGTTGAACAATGGACAAAATTAAATTTCAATATCACTTTCTAAATAGAAGCTACTCTTCCTGTGATTCGAGAATCTGTTTGGGGATAAATAGAGCACTGTGGTCAATCCCTATAAAATTTTAAGCCTGAGACTTAGTTCCTCTCTAGAATATGGAGGCTTAAAGTTTGAAGTTGAGAATCTCTGGTGAGGGACAAAGTAGAAATCTTTTCACAGTCCTATAGGGCAGTGTTATGCTGTAAAAATCTGGGCTTTGCGATTCCATTACTAACAGAGTTATCTGGGAAAAGCTAATTTTATTCCAAAACTCTTACAAGTAAAGTACCCGAAGTGAGGACTCGAGTTGCTCATCAAGTGATACCTTAAAGTATAGCTCATCAAGTGATAGCTCATCAAGTGAAGCTAGTGACGAGTATAGTACACCTGTGAAATCCTAGCTGCAGAGCTCCAGTAATAACAAGGTTATGGCGGGTCAAAATTCAGATAGAAAGCGAATTTAACTGCTTGTGATGTCCACAAAAGTGATTTAAAGAGTTTTATTCTGTATTCTGCAATAGCCTGCCTGCCGATCGTGATAAAGTCGTGCTTTTGCTGGATTCGTGGAGTGCAAATAAGGATGATAACGTATCAAATGTATTATGCTCTAATCATATAACACTGTTCAAACGTTTAATTCCTTTTGGTTGCACTGGTTTCATCCAACCACTTGATGTTTACTTATTCCGTCCATATAAATCATTTATCAGGTTCATTACTGACACAGTTATCGCTTCCTCGGAAATTAATCTCTGGCATCGGGATAACATTTTCCGAATGCAATCCTTCACTCTCTTCCAATTCAGCGCCTTTCGCAACATGATCAGGTTTGCGTTTTACAAAAGCGGCTACTTGGATGAGGAGCCCGAGCCCTGGATTTCTGCACTGGATTATTGTTTTGATTCTAATATACGTGACGAGTGTTACAAGACCTCATGTGAGAACATCCCTTTTGTCAAGTGTGCTCATTGTGAGCAAAGTATCTGCTTATCACACTCCTTCATTGATGACTTACATATTGATGGTATCAATGTATAGTAGTTTGTACGTGCCTCTTTCCTTCACATGAATCGCATTTCAATTCAAAACCATGTCCTTCTGACTTTTGTTCTGCCTTTCGTTGTGACTTGTTTCAATACAATTTGCTTTCTTTTTGAACTTTGACCAGCCATAACCTTTTTATTTCTGGAGCTCTGCAGCTAGGATTTCACAGGTGTACTATACTCGTCACTAGCTTCAATTTAAGGTATCACTTGATGAGCAACTCGGGTCCTCACTTCGGGTACTTTACTTGTTAGAAGGACACGGCCGCTCCCAGCACCAGTCCTTTCTGTCAGTCTCTCTATTATGTGAGCATTGGTGAAACATTGTCACATTCTTATGGAGTTTGTAGACCTGTATTAGAATTGTGATGTTTAAATACTTTAGTCTGCCTTATTTGATCATCTTATGTATATTTTGGCATGTTATATGCACATTCTCCTCTCAGGATACTGGAATCAAACGTACTTTTCTTCATCTATAATGTTGCTATAACTCTGTTAGTTTTGAAATTTCAAAGTGCACATTTTTATAGCATGATACCTTCTGACAGGACTAGTATCTGAGAAATTTTCAGATTCGTACTTGGTTCCCCACCAGAGATTTTCAACTTCAAAGTTTTGTATACTATTAGAAAATCATGTGTTTAAGTTTGCATAGTGTAGGATGGAAATAAGTCTCAGGCTTAAAATTTTGAACGCATTCACCCCTGTGCCCCAAACTGTGTACCCCCAAACAGATTATCAAGTCACAGAAAGAATCCCTTCTATATAGAAAGTTATCTTGAAAATGCAATTTTGTCCATTCTCCAACAGCATTTTGGAACCTACATTAGAGCTACAACATGGAGTAGTAGTAGAGCCATATTACCACTAACAACTTAGCTTGTAGTATGCTGAGTCCAATACTTTTTTAATCCAAGAAGCTACGACTCACATGGTCTGAGAAACCGAGGTTTCCGTAAATGCCTGCCTACTAGGAATTTAGGGCGCACAAAGACACAAATATGGCTGCCATAGAGAAACGAACTGAAGTAGTGAAAAAAAATGTGGTTTTAAACTTTTAGTACATAAGGGCAATAACACACAAAACACTGTAAACAATTAAAATCGTCGAGCAACCAACTTAATGAACACTGGACCACTTTATATGTAATAAAGCTGTACGAAATGGTACAGAATTTATACAGAGTTGCCAACTGAACATTTTTTAGAAAGCACTACGTCAGATTTTTACGTGTTGCTAATGAATGCTAACAAACATAATTTATTCCCTATTCACGCAGTTTTGCAAACTTGGGTACATATAAGTGCAAACCAATTATTTAAAATAATTTTATGCTGAGTTGGTGACACTGCATAAATTCTGACACTACAATGACAAGCTTGGATAACAAAATGATCTCTATCAAAAAGCGATACTAGACTGACTGCAACCATTGAAAATTTAATGAATACCAGGTATATGAAACCAGGGAGCGTAGAGCACACTTAATCTCGTTTGTCCACTTCCAATCTAAACCAAAATGAACCAAATTTTCGGTTCTAATTCAGCTTTTTACGCTTAAAAACGTTGTGTGGTCCGTTTTTGCTTATGTCTTAATTCTGGCAAAAAATGTAAATAATATTTGCAGTATTTTCTATTCTATGCAGAGTACGATATACTCTTACAAGAATACTCTTATAAGAATAAGGAATTAAGACTTAAATTAAAAATCGGGCCACACAGCAATAAGAAGCGTATGAAACTGAGTTAGAACTGAAATTTTGGTCCACATTTGATTAGACTGGAAGTGGACAAACGAGTTTAAATATTTGTTCTGGCGTCTATCTTTCGACACTAAGTTGTCACTCCAGCATCGTTTACGTAGAGCTCGATGGGATAACCTGTACTCTTTATATCATAATACAAGCCATACAACCAAGAAAAATAAATAAAAAGGGCCACACACCGACACTAATCAGGAAAAGTAATTAAACCGTATATAGACAAATTAGGTAAAACCCTTTCTCATGCGTTTGACTTTAGATACTAATCGAGCATTCCAGAACAGTTGGAGCTTGATGAGCTATTTTTAACAAGAAGAGACAATGTAGTGAAAGGTTGCTGAACGTAACTTACCTAGTTCGCTTTTGTGAGCAATTTTGGACAAAATGGTTCTTATCACACCAAATCCTGCTCCTAAGAAAAAGCCCACAAATGGAACTGGAAAGAAAAAAATATATGCAAACTTTTAGACTAAATCCAGCTCCATAATAAGAACAAGATACGTAAATATTTATTTAAATAATAAAATTGATTCGACTATAATGCATAAGCCACGTTTATAACTAAAGCGAATACGAGATAAGCAGGATTACTCCACACTAAGGCTGCTTTAAACGACAGCATTTATGCTACGATGAATCTTATGATTAGCAGTAGTGCCAGAGGATGAAAGCAAGAATGCTACAATAGGACAACATACTATGGTAATAATCCATAACTTTTTTCTTTTTACGCTGGCAAACTGCTTTCACCAAGATTGATCATACGAGAAATTGTATCGTCTAAAGCGGCCTTTTAATAGTTCCTAACATGTGATGTGCTGAGGGCTGCTTTTCTTGAAAGCGTTCCTTGCTTGGTTGGCTTGCGATTTGGGTGAGTAGCTAATAGAAACACGTGTTTTATTGCATATTCTACGTGTAACGTATGTTTCAATAGGCTACTCACCCAAATCACAAGTAATGCACGCTTGCAAGAAAAGCAGCCCTGACCCCTTAGGAGTTCATGAGTCATTCGGTGAGAGTTTTCAAACTAAATTATTTAGGCTACATAAAAATTATCTTCATTCCATTGCAAGTAAGATAAACGAGAAATTTTTTTTCTTTTTATTGGATTGTCTTTATTTCCGCCGCGTAACTCACATAAATATCCGATTTACTATTTTCTTAGTATGTATTTAAAATGTTGTGTGTAGTAGGTAATTTGTATTTACTAATTTTAAAAAAATATGTTTCACAGCGTAATCTTTCAACACGTGAGGCGGAGTACAATAAAAGATGATGGTTTTAATCAAGCTACATTTCAATGCTAATTATTGTTTCAATGATAGTGAGGGAAAATAATTACTATTGAATGCAAGGTTTTTCGTGTTATGTAATTCAGGAACACTCAACAACTTTTTCGAATTACGTGTCATCTAAACCTTTAGCGCAAGCCTACCGGCTACTATACTGCTTTTCCGTAATATCACACGTTGCGAAACAATGTATTGAAGACCATTAGGACTCATTTTCATGAAAGCTTGCGTTGTTGGCGTTTTGGGTGAAAAAGCAATTGAGACAAATGGTGTAGTTTTATTACGTGTAGTAACAAGTATTTCAATTGGCTATTCACCCAAATCGCAAGCAAAGCAAGTAACGCAAGCTTTCATGAAAATGAACCCTTACTTTAGACAAATAGCGTACTTTATAAGCGTGAATTTCAAGAAAGTTCTAAGGTGTTTGGTAAACAAGTTTCTCTTAAGTATTGTCTTTGTTATTTCTTACTTCTTTTAGCGCTCTCTTATATTTATGAAAGGTTTTTAATTGTTAGATTTCGTATTTTATTAGAAAATGAAACAAAGCTTGTTTGTACTTACCTACATACATTAACCATCCCACGTTGGCAAAAACTGTTAAAATGCTTGCTGTTAGTAGACACACAGACACTATGACACCCACCAAAGCATCGTCCATCCGTAATTGGAAGCTAAAGAGTATGGCTGACACTATGGTTCCTAAAACATATAAAAAAGAAATATAAAAATAAAATATAGACGTATGTACGTTTACAGTTATACAATCTATGGAGATTATAAAAGTATGCATTTAAGCCAGTACCCAGATATTTATAATGAACCTATTAACACTCTTATGATTAGTTCAGGTCAGGTCACGCTGAGTCTTTTACACTATAATCATTACTTCCTGTCGCGTCGCACCGAACCTACTCATTCACAAGTCGGATGGTGTTGAATTTCAACCGGACCTAACCCGTTGAGAGCGCTGCCAATGGGGATTGAAACATTTTTTTTTTCTTTTAGAAATTGACGAGTGAAACCAGTCATTCACCAGAAGTAATTACACAAGTCAGTCTTCGAAAATTCATAATATAACGAAATGTTTTAGATTTTTGTTAATCAATTTCGGACCCAGAGCTAATGATATAAGAAAATAACTATTTCCCCGAACAATAAGGTAGCAATAATAGTTGCCAGACAACCTGTAGATGAAATCAAATATGATCTGTTGTTACAGGAGATTGTGCCAATAAAGAAATGTAACAAAACTTGTTGGTTTTACTGAACAGGATTTCTGTTAATTTCTTTTCAGCATGTTAGAATCATCGAGCACAACGTAACGATATTGGAGTGACTTCTTAGTGTCGAAAGATAGACGCCAGAGCAAATATTTAAACTCGTTTGTCCACTTCCAGTCTAATCCAATGTGGACTAAATTTTCAGTTCTAACGCAGTTTTATACGCTTCTTATCGTTGTGTGGCCAGTTTTCTGATTTAAGTCTTAATTCCTGAATTATTCATATAATAGTATATTGTACTCTGCATATAATAGAACATGCTGCAAATAATATTTAGGTTATTTGCAAGAATTAAGACATAAAAAAAAACGTGCCATACAGCGATATCAAGCGTTAAAAACTAAGATCTAAATATTGTGTTCATATTGGTTTAGACTGGAAGTAGATTAACGAGATTAAGTGTCCTCTCCGCTCCCTGGCTTCATATATTCATGAAATTTTAAATTCTAGCTATCAGTCCAGTATTGCTTTTAGATAGATTTAATTGGTTAGAATGATCATTTTGAGTAAGATTCGAGCTAGCATGGCTTGTGTTATTTTACAATCTGTCTTGTCTTGTGGGTACAGTTGGATTAGTGATTCATTAGCAAATGGCAGGATGAATTCTACACGGTAAACATAAGGCTAAAAAAAAAAGGAACATATATCTTAGAAACTCTATGGATATTGAGATGCACTATCTATAAGGTTAAAGGCAAATTCTTAGGCTCCTTAATTTCACTGTACTTTGCGCAATCCATAGACGATCAATTTTGACGGAGTTACCTAGAGCGCTTCTGAAACTATATTCATTAGTATCAAAAAGTCGTCGATGATGAAGAAGAACGCTCATTGTGTTTTTGTAGTCTTATAGAACAGTGACACCGTTATAGTCTATCGAATCTTTAGAACAGAGTTTGAACGACATGCAAATGATGTTAAAATTAGATGATGATATGCTAAGTTTATTGATGTTAGCACAGAGCAGGTACCTTAAAGAGATGCTGCAGAAAACATGTGCAATAAATGTTGGAAATAAGGGAAATACTTCATGCTTACTCTGTGTTTCTAAGAATATTAATAATGAAGATCAAAATCTGATTTAGTCTTCTAAGTTCATTCTGAACTAGAGGGCTTCTCGTAGCTACTCACCTAACATCAGAACGCTCATTTTGAAGGCTGCGTAGAACCCAAACTGTACTTCATCCCAACCAAATTTCTCTCTCACGAACAGATACAGAATACTCATCTCGCCTGCGGAAGACAAAACAAAAGGTTTTATTTATTAAGTCTCTCGGCTTTCTGTATTGCTTAAAAATTATTTCTCTAAGTTTATCCTCTTTATTTTATAATTTATTTAATTACTGTCATTACTTGAATGTTTCAATTCCATTTCAGACTGAAATATTTAGAAAAATAATCAGGCATATTCTGTATACAATGCCAAGAATACTAAAATAACGTTGGTCTCCAATTGGTTGAGTGGTAACCACGTATGATTGAAAGGGAGTAACCGTCGTTGAATATCTTAAGTATAACCAGTGGACAGTTATTGAGGAAACGAAATATAGTGGAATATATTGGAGATTTACATAATAGTACTTCGAAAGAAACATTGTAGTTCTACTGCATACTTAAATTGAAGAAAGAAAGTTAGGTAACCTTACAATATACAGAAATAAATATTCAGAGTCCTCCACCCTAAACTACTAAACACTGCTGTAAAACGTTACTGAAGAAGAATTAAGCCCTCTTCTAATAGAACTTGTGATTACAGAGACTAACTACGGATTAACCCTTTCTTCGGGGTGAGAATTCGACTGCAGCTTTCACCAACCATTATGATTTACGTCACCCAGCCTTTCACAATGGGAAAAGGCAAACACAAGACGTGAAGCTCTGTAGGCTTACGCCGCTGTAAATCTCCGAATTATGAGCTCATTGCCAAAAGCAACTGATCTTCATCTAAGTTTAACATTAGAATTCTTGCAATCGAATCGGAGACTCCTATACGAGAAATCAATAAACTAGATTCCCAGTTACTGTGTTTTCTAGAAGAGAAAATATTTCGTTTTTTTATTTCAGTTACTTGTACACTCGGAGTCGTAGAAAATGGCTACAGGAATTTTTTATTCTGGAAACATTACAATCTGTCAATCCGGATGTAATATACTTCACATGGATAATACATTTAACTTATCTTAAAATTTACAAAGAATGTTCGTATTCTATTTGTCTATTTGTATTGGTAGCCATATTGGTCAATTAGTTGGATTTATAAAATGTGACCATCGGCCAGTTTCAATGAATTTGAGTGTACACATCGGTCTATTTCTGTCATCACTTCCGTAATTTCAAGGAGTGACACAAGAGAAGTCTCTCTTGTTAGTTGATTATTCTTGTAACTGTATACAAATAATAAAGAATTAACGGAAAATATAATTCTAAGAACGTGAAGAATTTGGTAGGTGCTATTCCTTACCGATAATTGGTCCCTCCAGAAACAGGAATGCCAGAGTGACCAGTAAAATTTTGCAGCGACCGAATCCACTTCTTGACTTGAAAGCGTATTTAAAAGGATCAATGATGTTTTTATAGTGGAAGACTTGCTTGAATGATCCAGTGTTGGTGTCTTTCACTTCCTCTTTGATAGCAAACACTGTGTACAGAAGACACGAGATATTGACTGCAACCATTGTTCCAAAAACACCATAGAAACCATAATATTGATACAATACACTGGTAAGACTGGGTCCAATCGTAAGACCTAAACGCATCATGGCGACATAAATTCCCATTCGGACAGACCGACTTTTTTCACTTGTGACGTCAGCGAGGTAGCTAGATGTTGCCAAATTGATACATGCTCTTCCTCCGGTTAGGGCTGTAGACAAAACATCTAAGAGAGTGGTCAGTTCTGGAGACCAATGCCAGAAGAACGTAGAGAGCAGAAGAAAGATTGAACAGCTTGTTATTCCTAAAATCGGAAGAATCATTGTTGGTTTCCGTCCTCTGACATCACTCAACGAACCGAGAATCAAAATCAAGAAACAGGGAATTCCATACTCCGGGAAAGGTCTCCAAGTATTAATGCTAGCAACTGCCTTCTCAGCTTCAATTTCGATTTGGCTGGTAACGTTGTTATGGACTACATCCGCAGCGAACAAGTCACATTCCTCGTTTGTATAATTTAGATTGGAATAGCAAGACTTTTGTAGTAATAAATTCTGAGAAGCAGTAGCTTCAATCGAGTAGGAAATACTGTAAGCCAGAGCAATGGGTTCCACTGTTATGTTGCCCAGAAATGATTTCAGGGTCTTCTTCCATTTTGGACTTTGGTCCACCTCGGAATTTTCAGAACCTAAACTGCTCTCAGACAAGTTTCGAAACATCGTTATTGTTACGTTGTTACTTCAATTCCAAAGCGAAAAGTGAAAATGTGCTAATTAAAGTACGTATTTATATTCGGTTTTAATTGGTTTGTCATTATCTCGTATCTCTAATTGATTAGTTAAATATGCATTGTTTACAAGAGATGATTGGCGTGTCCTCATGAAGATAACGGTCAAACCTCTTAAACGATTCGCGTCAAATGCAAAAATTTCTTTTCACTTATTGTAATGAGATGACGTATGTTGCTACTGTATTTTCCATTTCTTTTAAAACAACAACATTGATAACTGAAAATGTTTTTAAGATGTAGGAAAATGACCTCAATTAACATAAGTAAATAATGCGCGATAATTACTTCAATATGATCAAATTGAAATATCTCTCGACGATTATATTGTATTGAAATTATTAATAGATAGGCCTAGAGTGATTTGAATGTTGTCGCGTGACCTAAACACAATATACTTGTTATTATCACGTGCTGTGAGACTGATTTAATATGCTACGAATGTCCTGCACGAGCTGGGCGTCTGAAAGCAAGAATTGCAGGTTTTGTTTAATCACCGTATTCTGCAAACCATTCCGTTGAATTGATCCGCACCAGCGATGGTTAAATATAAATCCAAAATACTCCTGATGTCATGATATAGGTGATAGATTCGGATACGCTAGATTCGGATCTGGATCCGAATGTCTGGATATCCGAAGCTCGGATCTTATTTGATTCGAGTCTGGTGCAATGTTCTGTCAGAGAGATGGAGCGGTTGTATTTATGTCAACTTACCGCATATTTACTCAGAAACTATTATACGTTTACTTTCTTTAGAAGTACTGTCAGATAGAATTGATTTGCTCGTTATATTAACGTGTCTTGGATTCTCATTTCACCTTCAGACGGTGGGAGGATGGTTCTCTCTATCGCTAATTTTGGATCTCTCATTCAATATTCTGTTAATTGTGTTCATATAAACCTAGTTAGATTACCTAGTTTTCTCTCTGACCATTTATTTAGTCCAAGGAGTGAGGTAATAAGGGAATTTATCATATTATGCTGATAACCTTTCTTCTTTGTACTCTGAAAATGGGTTTACAATATAGGCTTTAAACTTTGGGCAATGTTTTGTTTAAGATTATATACAATCATTTTTAATGTTAGAAATCCAAGGTATTTGTATTAATTATGGTCCTGAATATCTTCAAACATTGTCAATTTATATCTATGTGATATTAGAACATTCCTAGGTTCCAAACATATTGATTTAAATTATTCTGGATCTGGCTACATCGTGCTATGATACCAAGAAGTTTGTGCTACTGTTCTTTTACTTGACATATAGTGTCTTGTCATCCCTATAGAGGAAGTGCTGTATAGTATAGTTTCCGTTGTTTGAGAGGTTAACTTGTACCTATATGATGTCTTCTTTTGTGTCCTGTTCAGAGGGCTCAGGGCTGGGTTGCAAGAAAAATCTTAAACTAGACTTAAGAGTTTAACTTAAGTCGGTCAGAGTTGCACTCAGCCAAGTGTGTACTTAAGTCTGTTGCTGGAAACGCTTAATACTCTAACTTAAGTACTACTTTTCGTACTTAAGTAAAACTCGACAAATGTGCATTTTCCAGTGCTAATTAAGTTTCACAACACTGCAATTCCGACGAAGTGTGATCATTGCGCATGCTCAGTGATAGTTAACAGTTGAATTGCTGTTGGCGTGTTAATTTGAAGCGGAATTCCTGGAAAGAATATAAAAAAAGGAATTACTCAAATTCCCAACACGAATGTTTTTTTTTTCTTGCCGGTTGGACGAAATAACTGAGATAATGAATAATGCGTATATTCTGAACTGTGCTAAAATCAAAACTATTCTGGAAAATATCTAGAAAAAGAACATAATTAAGTGAAAAACAACTAACTGAATAGAATTGTTTTAACGTCCTTAACGAGCTGGGGAGCTCCTAAGGACGGGGTCTACAGTTTTTAAAAATTTGCACCCGGCTGGTTTGTTTCACAAAGCGGAATCCGAACCATTTCATTCAATTGGCCCCGGCGGGAATTGAATCCGTGTCCATGTACAGAAAACAGCTAACATTGCTACTAAAGTAGAAGAGTGCGTAGCTATGTAGGCTACTATGGCTTCGGTAAACGCATGTGTAAATACAAAAAGTTAGGTCGAATATGTTTGTAATTGATATTTCCTTTATAGTTTCATGCAGCATGCACCCGTCCACTTGTTCATAGGCAAAATCCAAACCAAAGAGCTTGTAATTAAATGAAAAATTATCCACAGTCTGATCAGAACATGTTTGAAATAAGACATGATTTTTAATAATTATTTTTATTTGTACAAGTTTGTCACTTGTGAACCGTTGTTGTCAAATACATTTTAGTTCCGCACTTTTCCTTTTCAATTGAATGGGCACCCACGTATCCAAATGTTGATTTCTGGGGAGTCCAGCACCTTTGGGGGAGTAGGGTCCGATGTCTGTCTGGGTGTGAGATTTGTGTAAAATCAATATACTTTTTCTAAAATGACACTAATATTACCTAAAAAAAGAATTTCGGGAGGGGGTTCGGATATTCCGGGTACACCCCATAACTACTTCTCTGTGGGTAATTTATATGTAAATACATGGGCTCTTGATTATTTCGCCAGGCCGTAGCTACGAAGGGACCTAATAGCTTCCTGGCTCTACGTAAAAAATACATATTTACATGTGTAAATAGGAAGTAAAATGATATTTCGTGACGTGTGACTAGACTTAAATTTGCGAAATGCAAATACCGATTAAAAAGCATTTTGTCATGTATGTCGAGACACAGGATAAGTCCTTTACATAATTTAGTTATCCCATACTATGTTTACATGCACCCTTTTACATATCTTTATTTGCGCTCTTTTTTTATGCGTTTTTAATGCTAAAGACATTCTGATTTGGCGAAATAATTTCATGGCATTTTCGCAAAAATGCTGAAATAATCTATGAAAGGGAGGAAGTTATTCTGAAGGAGTAAGATAGCAGATATTTTTAATCTGTATTGATATTGATTTACAAGCTTTTGACCGCACAACATGGAGTCACGAATATTTGAAGCACACAATACATTTTAGGAGAAATTAAAGGAATGATCCTGTGTGACAACAAGTTTCAATCTTACACCACCGATTTGAAAATTTTTGGTAAGCCACTGGCTGACTCTAACCGTCTAACCACACCAATCATATTCTTAATATAAACTTCCTAAGGTTTATTTTCATAACGCAGTCCCTAAGTTCAAGTGTCGAAGTCAAGGCTCATAGATCAACATTTGTGTGCTCAAGGTTCGCGTTCTACTCCCACCAGTTACTGATGTTTCCTTTGGTTTCACTCAGTCACAGTAGATGAAAGCCGAGATGGTTCTTGGAATTAAGGCGAGGAACACTACGAATGGAGAACAAATGTTTGAATAAACCAAAAAGTACTCCAAAACACATAAATTATATTGTTTAAATCTATTTTATGAACTCACTGACTGCCAGAAAATGTGTAAATATATTAACAGTTACAAACGAACAGTCACTTAACTAAAAAACTGCAGTAAGTTTGTTCTTTTATCGTCAATCCCATTGCAGCATTCACCTACGTTTTTAATGCATTGATCCTTTCCCGTTTTTGAAACTATTAAATTTACGACTTATTTAGTAGCTAAGCTTATCCAACATAATATACACCCTACTACTCATTGTGAAAAGATCATTAGTTTCTTACACCCGTTCAAAAACCTTGGACCACTTTTATTTTTTGGTTTATCTCTAACGCAGTATAGCACCTAAACGGAAGCAGGTAGACAAACTGACTTCAGATTAGGGTTTAGGAACCTCGATTTACTAGGTCGTTTCAATCTGGTGACATCATAATCTCCGTACGTCTATACACTTCTATAATTTTTTATAACTTACTCTGATTTTATTTTCATCCTGGATATCCCTTATTTTCTTCATTTATTTCGTCACTTTTAACAATGGACAATTTATCGCTATAACCTTTCTTTTAATTATACTCATTTTCATTATATTGTCATTGGGATCACCTTTACTTATACAGTAAACTTCTTTGTTGTTTTGTTTTATTTTACTTCATTAGCTGTAGAGTTTCTGTTTTAATTTTTTTAACTAAAATACAAAGCGTGTTTTACAATCACTAGACCTTTAAGGTTAGGGAAATGACAAATCCTGATTTAAGAAATTCAACTTATGTAGGCCTACTTTAAACTTTGGTACACTTTATTTTTATATGGGCCACTCTAGTATGTAGGCCTACTTCTATCTTATTTTATATTTCTTTTCATGCCCGTAGATAAGCTATTAATACGTAAAGGTGTTTTTCCTAATAATATTTTAAACCATTTCTGTTATTCCTGCAATAAATGGAGATAAATCAATTCTGGAAAATATTTCTTACTCACTATTTTTTCTAGTGTTCCAAACACGCTTGGTAATTTGCTAATTCCAGTATAAACAAACTATTTTTGTTAGATATTATTATTATACTTTAGACATTATAATTCAAGCAATCACACATTTTCTGAAGAAAATAAAAAAGTCTCATATTTCTGAATCGAGTTTCGCAAACTTTTGGCATTTTAAAAATACTTGGTTGAACCCTGCTTGTACTGTACTCTTCCTTCTTCACACTAATGTTGAACTTAACTCACAACTTCTTATTTATTGTTTATTTTTTACCTATCAAATTTTGAAGTATTATGAGGTGCATTACATAGACATGCCAAAGGCGGCATTTGCAGGCGTTTCCAGTGATGTACAAAATTAACAAATTTTAATATATCATACTGACAGAAAGGCACGTAAAAAGCTAAAAACTAAGTTATAACCTATATAATCATGTTACTTTTGCGTTTCGTGAAAGTAAAAAATAATCTCCACTGGGAGATATTCGAACCCATGACCCTTGAAAGTACAAAAACTCTTGATAGCCGCGCCTTAACCAACTACGCCAGGGAACCACAACACGAACGTGTTGCTTCAGATAATAATAAGTATATCACGAATAGAGATAATGCA